>AWOL01S0006887.1:59462-85118 GCA_000715115.1 Nicotiana otophora | reverse complement strand
AAGCTCCTAATCTCCGTGGCTGAGGATGGTCTAGGCCAACTCTACACCGCCTCTATCTTCTTCGGATCCACATGAATACCCTCACTGGAAACCACGTACCCCAAGAATGCTACTGAACCGAGCCAAAACTCACACTTGGAGATCTTTGCATAAAGCTTCTCCTCCCTCAATCTCTGTAATACAATCCTCAGATACTGAGCATGCTCCTCCTAGCTACGAGAGTACACCAGGATGTCATCAATGAATGGAATAACGAATGAGTCCAAATAGGGCTGGAATACACTGTTCATCAAATGCATGAACGCTGCTGGGGCATTGGTCAGACCAAAAGACATCACTAAGAACTCATAATGGCCATATCGGGTCCTAAAAGTTGTCTTAAGAATATCCAAATCCCAAATCTTCAGCTGGTGATACCCGGACCTCAAATCAATCTTGGAGAACACCCTCGCTTTCTGAAGCTGGTCAAATAAATCATCAATACGAGGCAAATGATACTTGTTCTTGACCGTGATCTTGTTCAACTGCCTGTAATCAATGCACATCCTCATGGAACCATCCTTTTGCTTTACAAATAGAACCGGTGCACCCCAAGGTGACACACTAGGCCGAATAAACCCCTTATCAAGGAGTTCCTGAAGTTGTTCCTTCAACTCCTTCAACTTCGTAGGTGCTATACGATACGGTGGAATAGAAATGGGCTGAGTGCCCGGCACCAAATCAATACCGAAGTCAATATCCATGTCAGGCGGCATGCCCGGCAAGTCTGCAGGAAACACATCCGGAAAATCACGTACCACCGGAACAGAATCAATGGCAAGAGTCTCTGCACTAACATCCCTCACAAATGCCAAANTGAAGCTGGTCGAATAAATCAATAATACGAGGCAAAGGATACTTGTTCTTGACTGTGACCTTGCTCAACTGCCTATAATCAATACACATTCTCATGAAACCATCCTTCTTTTTCACAAATAGAACTGTGCACCCCAAGGTGACGTACTAGGCCGAATAAACCCCTTATCAATGAGTTCCTGAAGTTGTTCTTTCAATTTCTTCAACTCTGCCGGTGCCATACGATACGGTGGAATAGAAATGGGCTGAGTGCCCGGCACCAAATCAATACCGAAGTCAATATCCATGTCAGGCGGCATGCCCGGCAAGTCTGCAGGAAACACATCCGGAAAATCACGTACCACCGGAACAGAATCAATGGCAAGAGTCTCTGCACTAACATCCCTCACAAATGCCAAATAAGATAGGCAACCCTTCTCAACCATACGTTGAGCCTTCAAATATGAAATTACCCTACTAGGTACATAATCTATAGAACCGCTCCACTCAACCCTCTAAAATACTGGCATCGCCAATGTCACGGTCTTAGCGTGACAATCTAGAACAACATGACATGGAGATAACCAATCCATACCCAATATCACATCAAAGTCAACCATATCGAACAACAAAAGGTCCACTCGGGTCTCCAGACCCCCAATAGAGACCACACATGACCGATACACGTGGTCCACAACAATAGTATCGCCTACCGGAGTAGATACATGAACACACGAGACTAGAGACTCACGGGGCATATCCAGAAAATGAGCAAACTATNGCATAAAGCTTCTCCTCCCTCAATCTCTGTAATACAATCCTCAGATACTGAGCATGCTCCTCCTAGCTACGAGAGTACACCAGGATGTCATCAATGAATGNACAAATGCCAAATAAGATAGGCAACCCTTCTCAACCATACGTTGAGCCTTCAAATATGAAATTACCCTACTAGGTACATAATCTATAGAACCGCTCCACTCAACCCTCTAAAATACTGGCATCGCCAATGTCACGGTCTTAGCGTGACAATCTAGAACAACATGACATGGAGATAACCAATCCATACCCAATATCACATCAAAGTCAACCATATCGAACAACAAAAGGTCCACTCGGGTCTCCAGACCCCCAATAGAGACCACACATGACCGATACACGTGGTCCACAACAATAGTATCGCCTACCGGAGTAGATACATGAACACACGAGACTAGAGACTCACGGGGCATATCCAGAAAATGAGCAAACTATGAGAAAACATATGAATAAGTGGAACCAGGGTCAAATAATACAGAGGCATCTCTGTGACAAACTGAGACAATACTTGTAATCACAGTATCTGAAGCAATAACATCTAGTCTGGCAGAGAGGGCATAGAAACAGGCCTGGCCACCCCCTGATCTGCCTCCCCCTCTAGGGCGACCCCTAGCTGACTGACCTTCACCCCGAGTTGACTGGGAGGGTGGTGAAGTAACTGGTGCTGAAGTCGAAGGATGACTCCTCTACTGAGATAGACCTCCATGACGACGAGGACACTGCCTCCACATATGACCAAACTCCCCACACTCAAAACAACTCCCTGGTGCTGGTGGCGGGAAATGAAGGGAGCCCCGAGCACCAGGATAACTGGTAGAAGAACCTGGCATAGAGAAGCCCTGAACTGATGGAGCACGGGACAAACTCTAGGCTGGAAGGGCACTGAGTGATGAGTGGCCCCGATGAGAACTATGAGAACCATGGTCAGATAATGCACCACGGTGAACTGGGCGGGCTGGCTGAGCATGCCTGAATGGACGGCCTCTGCCGTGCTGGAACTGATACCTATAAGGAGCACCATTAAATCCTCTCTGTCCTCAAGGACTCTTGGCCTCCCTCTCAATCCTCTCTTGACTGCGAACCATCTCAATCTGCCGAGCAATGTCGACAACCTCATCAAAAGTAGCACCAAACACCCTCTCTCTGGTCATAAGCAACCCAGCTGAAAAGTGAGACCATCTATAAACCTCATGATCCTCTCCCTATCTGTGGGAACCAACCAGATAGCATGACGGGCCAACTCTGAGAATCGCATCTCATACTGCGTCACGGATATATCACCCTGGCGAAGCTGCTTAAAGTGTCTGTGCAGCTCCTCTTTGCGGGACTGAGGCACGAACTTCTCCAAAAAGACCACGGAGAACTGTTGCCAAGTATCGGGTGCTGCGCTAACAGTCCTACGCCTCTCGTAAGTCTCCCACCATCTGAGTGTAGCCCCATAGAACTGAAAGGTAGTGAACGAGACCCTACTGGTCTCCAGAATACTTGCTGTACGGAGTATCCTCTGACACCTCTCTAAGAAACCCTGTGCATCCTCACCCTCTGCACCACTGAAAGATGGAGGCTAGAGTCTCCCAAATCTCTCCAATCTACGCTGCTCATCCTCAGGCATAGCAGGAACTACAGAGTCCTGAGCAACTGCAACTGGCTGGGCTGGTGGTGCCCCCGGTGTCTGGAATCCCTGTACCACCTGCTCTGGTGTACGGGCAACAGGAGTGTGAGCACCTCCCCCGGCCTGAGAAATGGTTGTTGCGGCCGGAACAGAGACTGCCTGAGCAAGGCTGGTGCACGCGGTCAGAATCTGAGCTATGGCCTCCTGAAGGCCTGGAATCACAATAGGCACAGGTGGTGCCTGAGCTGGTGCATCAACAACGGGAATTTGGTCCTCATCTGGGGCAACTGGTGGATCTGCAGGTACTGCCCCAGCTACTGTGTGGGCTTCACCTCTGCCTCTACACGGCCTCTACCACGGCCTCGGCCTCTCGTGGCCCTGGCTGGTGGTACTGGTGGCTGGACCTCCTGACCGGTAGTACGAGTCCTCATCATCTGTGAGAGAATAAAATAAGAGATGTTTAGTTACTAGAATCAACAGATTCGCACGACAAGAATTCAAGAATGTAGAAATTTTCCTATAAGTTCTGCAGCTTCTCGAAGATAAGTACAGTCATCTCCGTACCGATCTGCAAGACTCTAATAAATTCGCTAATGACTCGTGAGACCTATGTAACCTAGACTCTGATACCAACTTGTCACGACCCAAAACTTAACCCGTCGTGATGGCGCCTACCGTGGTACTAGGCAAGCCGACACATTTACAAAACATGTCGATATTTCATTTAAAAGATAAGTCAAAGCTTTACTTCACTAGAATCTTCATTAAAGAGTTCAAACAAAAATAAAAATAGAATGTGGAAAAGATAGCCCGACATTGGGGAGTCACTAAGTCATGAGCAACAACTACAAAGTATCTGATAACATCAAGACTAGCATATTGTGGGAAAGACCAATACAACTAAGGGGAAGATAAGGAAGAAGAAAAACAGGGCTGCGATCGCCAGGTAGCTACCTTGCTATCTCCGATGATCCGCTACTGAATATATCAACAATCGCTAGCGTGGCCAGAAATGCCTAGATATGCACACAAGGTGCAAGGAGTAACGTGAGTACACCAACTCAGTAAGTAAAAACAGTAAATAAAGGCTGAAGAGTAATGACGAGCTAGATGCAAGTATAGTTCATATCACAAAAATTCCGTAAAGTACATCATGATTTAAAAACCAGTGTTTAAGTCAAATCAACTTGTTTAAATCCAGTTTAGGTAAAACCAATAAAAATATCTTTCAACATTACTCAAACAAGGACTCACAACAACTATGAGCACAAAGGATGAAATCACATACCGCTTCTCAGGCAAAAATATCACTCAGTCCTCCCAGTCACTCCAACCTCACAATCACTCATGCCTCCCAATCACTCAGCACTCGGCACTCGACACTCGTTACTCGGCACTCACACTCAGTAGGTATCTATGCTCACCAGGGGTGTGTACAGACTCCGGAGGGGCTCCTTCGGCCCAAGCGCTATATCAATTCTCATCATGGCAAAATCAATGAAACATGCTGCGGCGTGCAGCCCGATCCCATAAATGTTCTCACAATTAGGCCCTCGGCCTCACTCAGTCATAATCTCTCCAGTCTCCCAGGCTCTCAGAATCAAGTAATCAGCCCAAACAACATTGATATGGTGCATCAAATAAAGTAACAGAGACCGAGCTATGATGTAAAAATGCATGAATATGACTGAGTACAGATTACCAATCAAAAACAGCGAGAGGACAGTAAGAAAAGACCTCCAAGGGTCCAAACAATACTGGCATAAGGCCTAGACATGGTATCTAACATGATTTACAGCAAAACTTTCTAAAACACATAAGGAGCATATAGCTACAACAGGTTGTTCAACTTTATAGTTGCTACGGGACGGACCAAGTCACAATCCCCCAACGGTGCAAGCCCACATGCCCATCACCTAGCATGTGCATCACCTCCAAATAGTCACATGACAAACAAATCCAGGGTTTCATACCCTCAGGACTAGATTTACAACCATTACTTACCTCAATCCGAGCAAATCTCTACTCCGCAATGCCCTTGCCTCTCGAATCGGCCTCTGAGCATCCCGAATATAGCCACAAGTAGTATAATACCATTAATATATGCTAAAGGAATCAATTCCACAATGAAACTACTAAATTAGATTCAAAACCCGAAATTGGCTCAAACCCGGCCCCCGGGCCCACGTCTCGAAATCCGATAAAAGACACAAAACCCGAAAGCTCATTCACTCACGAGTCTAACCATACCAAATTTACTAAAATACAACAACAAAATCCCCCCTCCCCCCTCCCCCCCCAAATCACAATTTAGATGATAAAAATCAAGATATAATCATGGAATTTAACCAAAAGTGAGAAACACTTACCCCAATCAACTCCCTGAAAACATCGCCTAACTCCGTGGTCTCTAGCTCAAAATATGAAAAATGGGTTCAAACCCTTGATTTTTGAATTTAACACTGTCTGCCCAGATTTCCTTCTTCGCGAACGCGGAAGTACCCTCACGTTCGCGAAGCACAACTGCCTCTGCCCAAAACGCGATCTACCACTCGCGAACACGAACCTTTACTGAACCTTCTCTTCGCGAACGCGACCTTACCCTCGCGAACGCGTAGACCAAATGAATGGGGTCCCCAGTAGCCTTACTCCTCTTCGCGAACGCGAAACCACTCACGCGTTTGCGATGTACACACTGCCCTACCCTTCGCGTTCGCGTCCTAACCTTCACGAACGCGTAAAACAAAAATTCACCATCTCAGAAACACTCTTCACGAACGCGAGGCCCTTCTCGCGAACGCATAAGAGGAAACCAGAACCAAAATACAGCAACAGATCAGTTATCTCACCAAGGCCAAAAATGATCCGTTAACCACCTGAAACACACCCGAGGCCCTCGGGACCTCAACTAAACATGTGAACAAGTCATATAACATCATACAAACTTAGTCGAACCTTTGAATGACTCAAAACAACATCAAAATACCAAATTACCCTCGGATTCAAGCCTAAGAGCTTCTAGACTTCCAAATTCTGCAAACGACGCTGAAACCTATCAAACCACGTCCGAATGACCTCAAATTTTGCACACAAGTAAGAAATGATACCACAAACCTAATCCAACTTTTGGAAATCCAATCCGATCCCGATATCAAAATTTCCACTGCCGGCCAAAATCGCTGAAATTCTAGCTTTCGCCAATTCAAGCCTAATTCTACCACGGACCTCCAAATCACATTCCGGATGCACTCCTAAGTCCAAAATTACCTAACGGAGCTAACAGAACTATTAAAATTCAAATCCGAGGTCATTTATACATAAATCAATATTTGGTTGACTTTTCCAACTTAAGCTTCTACTTTAGAGACTAAGTGTCTCAATTCACTCTGAAACTACTCCGGACCCGAACCAACTAATCCGATATATCATAATATAGTTGAAAAGCACAAAAGAAAGTAGAATTGGGGAAAACAACGCTATAACTCTCAAAACGACCGGCCGGGTCGTTACACCTTCTTTCATTGAACCAGATTTTCAATATTTCTTGTATGAAATCCATCATTGTTAAAAGTGGCAATTCTCTTGAACGTATCAAAACATTATTCATTGACTCAACAATATTTGTTGTTAGTATATCATATCGTCATCTTGGACAGTGTGAACGAGCCCATCTTCCTGGTGGTTCCTCCAGCAAATAGTCGAATATTTTCTTATCAACAGCAGCTCTTTAGGACATAAAGTCATCAAATTCTGATTGAATGTATACTCTTACAGCACTTTGAAACAGGTTTATTACAGTGTTTCTCACTCTTATTTGCTTTAGATTCTTCTCTAAATGATATATGCAAATACCATGGTAGCACTCAGGGAAAACTTTTGCAATTCCATTTGCAATGGCCTTGTGTCGATCTGACAAAAATATTAAATCTTTACGAATGCCAATTGCTTTTCTTAATTCTATGAAGTACCATTCATATGATTCGTTATTCTCTGAATCCTATCCTAAATGCTATAGGAAAAATCTGGTTATTTGCATCCTTTGTAACTGCCACTAATAGAACACCTCTATATTTATTTTTTAGAAGTGTTCCATCAACAACAATAAGTGGTCTACAATACTTCCACCCAGAAATTGACGCCCCATACATAAAATACATGCAAAAAAACCTGTTACATTGAAAAGTAAATAAAATTTAGTTTTACGATATGACAAGCTAAATACTAAAGGATATTACCAGATGTGTGGCCACAAACACAAGAAATTTACCTGTTTTCTGCATCTCTCTTAATATTAGTATATGATCCTAGATTGTTTTGTTCGATCATATACAAATATGATGGCAGCTGCTCATAATTTTCTTCTGTTGTTCCTCTTAATAAAGATATCCTTTTTTGAATAGCACGCCATGCTTTTCCATAACCAACATCTATTCCATGTGCTCTTTTCATTTCTGAAATGACAAATTTAGATTTTACTTTAGTAGCTATGTCTCTTAAGTTGTCAATCATGTAATCTCTAATCACATTTGAAGATGCTTGTCTTTGATGTGACTTTCTAATGTCAACTGAGCATTCATGTATTCTCTGAAATTTAACTATTTTAAAAAGTATTGATTCCTTAATTCTTGAACCTCGAATAGTCCAACCACACTTTTCATCAGTACATACCAAAGAGTATCTTGTATTACTTGATCTTTTAGCATAGAACTCAAAGTACTCCTTTATTGTTGCTAAGCAAAAATATCTAATCAGAGCATTTTAGTCTTGAAAAATAGACCCCAGTTTTACGTCATCCAATAATGCATTTTTCTTTAGTATTATTGATGGGGATTCATTTGCCTTTCCTTTTGATTTTATTTTTCTCTCTTCAATTGTGTCTCGTATTTTAAAATGTTGATCTTCTACAGGAATTACACTCTCATTTTCCATTGTAATTTCATAAATCGGAATGTCTTGCTCTTCTGAATTTAAGAAATCAGCATCAGTTTCTCTTCTGGAATATATGTGGTTCCCTTCAATAACTGTTGATTGTCAATCTCCATTATTGCATTACCTTCTTGTTGTTGATCTTTAATAAAGTTTTCAAAAAGTATTTCTGATATATCAACAACAAATTTGAAACCTTTGCAGTATGGATCGTTTCTTAAAAGCATCATATAGGAAGTAAGTTCTTCATCTTTTGTCACATGTATTCCCTTGCCAGTACCTAGATTGATATTAAGCCATACTGTTGCTTCAAACTTGTTCCTATCGAACTCCATAACTTGAAAAATCTTATTCACGAATTCGTCAAATGAAGTCCTATCATTATAAGCAGAAGCTTTGTTTTATGATCTAAATATTTGTAATCTGGTGTCCATTTGCCATCAAAAGAAATAAACAAGAAATTTATATGCATCATGCATTTAATGTACACAAATAATTAGATATTAGGAATTTTATGAGTTTTATATATCAATTCAGAAAGCTATAGTCTATTATTTGAATCACAGATACTTCCAGTATAATAAAGTGGTAGTTTCTGAGTTTTTGATATTAATTAAGAAAAGTCCAGCATATTATACTGGGGTTACCGTTTTGCACCATTTGATGTATTATTTTTTCTGGTTTTGAATAAAGATCCCTTCAGTATTATATGCTGCACAGTTTGTATCTTTCACATATGTAATCATAAAAGTTTAGCATTTTATTCACAACATTAGAGAAACCTTAAAAATTTAGATGTGTTTCTTCTGGTTTGAATCACAGATACTTCCAGTATAATCTACTAGAATTTTCTGAGTTTTACATATTAAATTAAGAAAAGTGAGTATTTTATACTAGTATTTTGTTCTATACCATTTTATTCATAATTTATTGTAGTAGTTTGAATGAAAGATACTTCCAGTATAATACATTGGAATTTTACGAGTTTTACATATTAATTCAGAAAGCTCCAGCACATTATACTTGTGTTTTGTTCTGGTTTTGAATCAAGCAATGTAACACCATTTTATACAGTATTTTTTCTGGCTTTGAATTAAAGATACCTCCAGTACTATATGCTGCAGACTTTATAGTTTTGACATATGTAATCATAAAAGTCTAGAATTTTATTCAAGACATTAGGGGAACCTTAAAAACTTAGATGTGTTATTCTTATTTGAATCACAGATACTTCCAATATAATCAGCTGGAAGTTTCTGAGTTTTAGATATTAATTAAGGCATATTATACTGGTTTTTTGTTCTGCACCATTTTATGTTATTTTTTGTGATTTTGAATTAAAGATACCTCCAGTACTATAGCATATGTTATTTTTTAAAGAACAACATAAATTACTTTAAATTAAATTACATTTATATATTATACAATTAAGCACAGAATAAACGTTTTTCATATAAAATTTATAATCATATCATAACAACGCAGATTTTATTAGTTACAATCTGAATTACAAACAAGAAGATATATTATACAATTAAGCACAGATTAACGCATTAAGAAATTCGAGATTAGCACAGATTAAAACATTGAGAAAATTCGAGATTAGCACAGATTAAAGCATTGAGATCAAACCAGAAAATTCGAAGAATCAGAAGAGTAATTGAGAGCTTACTTCAATCTGTAGATTACACCGCAATATTCTGATGAAACATAGTGTGAGGTCGTGTTGCGTAAATTTATATATAGAGTAGGGGTAATTTAGTTAATAACACTTTCCCGTACTAATTTAGTAGCTAAATAAGGTTGACTTTTGATTATGTGGCTAAATTTGATTGACCAGGCGTAGAAATGGCTATTTATGAATTTTTCGCTTTCTTAAAGGCTACTCTATTCTAAACCCTAACTCACACCTATAAAACGGGTCACACATTTTCTTTGAAAGTATCATGAAAATCTCATAAACTCTTGTGATATTCACAAAGAGATCAAGATATCAAGTAGTGTCTTTCTCAAGTCCGATCCTTCTTGCTCCAAATCTCAAGAAGATCCACACAAATCCTTCGCTGGAGAGATACACCATTTTGGCCCTCGATAGAAGAAACAAAAAGGAGATATCATGAGAAGTTCCTTGTGATCGATCCATGCAATGCTCAACTTTCATAGAGATACAATACATCGCATGAGGGTCCACATTATCCTGCATTCGAGAAATACTCTGATCCAGCCCTCGAATTATGGAAAATAATTTAGAGATAAGAATCAAGGAAATACAGATAATTATATTCACAATTGATTAATAAAATTAATTTTCTCTTATTTTGTGATTGCAATTAATTTTTCATATCTCAAACTTTATTGCAAACAACTTAGCATCCCGGTGAGACAAAATTTGCCCGTCCTCTTTTCTCTCACAAATCAAATCGGCAAAATCTGGAGCAATTGCTATGGTGGCTGCAAGAAAAATTAACAGCACTACATGCAAAAATATCTATGATGCTGCATCCAATGAACGTGATCGTGCTGGCCCGTCGACAAGGAGCAAGCTCAGATTTGATAGAATCGATAAATATAAATACTTCATCTTCTTTAGAGATGACGACGAAGAAAAGCGAATCTTCAACATTAATGGGGACAATCTCTGGGAGCACATCTCTTGTTCTATTTAAGCCAAAACCGTATGGATGGATGAACAATCACCGAGGCCGCAGAAATGCGAGAGGGATGTGCCAAATGATTTTTCGCTGAAGTTACATTTATGGCTCTATTCCCGAGTTGCCTTCTTTCAATTGGTGATATCTCTTCATGTCTCAATATAGCTCCTGTTTAGTCCCTCAAGGCACTGTTTTGCATATTACATAAGTTATCTCATCCTTTTATAAAGGTTGTAAGCGGTAAAAGTTTTATATAAAAATGATATTGGCTTTTATAAAGGTTTAACCAATAAAAGTTTCCTGCCTATATGGAAATGATATTGGCTTTAAATTTCAAGAGAAGTTGAACTTTACACCTAAAAGAGCAGAAATTTATCTATCTTCTTTATCCGAAAGAGTCAAGAAATTTGAGTAACAATATTTGTGCAAACTCAAAGGAGATCTTTATTCCACGTGGGATAAATTTGACTTGGTTTATAAGTTTGATAATATTTGGACTTGTCAAGTCCAGTGTTACTGAATTTTAAAGAAGTCTCTATGTGGAGAAATTGCTTTATCAGGAAAAGGGAAGCTCAAGTACAATTTTGAATGAAGAAGCTTAATACCACATGTGAAACTTCATAGACGACTTGATATTAGCTTTAAAATGCAAGTTCCAAATTATTGAGGCTATTCTGATGAGTTCAAAATTCAACTTGGTGTAAAATCTAAGATATTTATGTGGCTAAATAAAAAGTGTCATTTCGAGGCAGATACTTCAAGTCTCATTTCAAGCATGACACACGTCTTGTCACGATCCAAATCCCATCTTAGATCGTGATGGCCCCTAACGATGTTGTTAGGCAAGTTAACAGTAAACTTCCAACTTAATTATTTATTTTTAACTTTTAAAATCAGAAATTTCTTTAAATACACCAAATTAAATAGAGATCGCATGGAAACATACATACTTCTTTATTAAAATATCAAGTACGAATAATACATAAGTCACAATGATAATAATAATAAGTACAATGGTGAATAACCACTAGTAGCCCCCAAAACTCGGTGTCATAAGTACATGAGCCATCTAGGGAATATAAAAAATCACTACAGATACCGTCTGAAATAAAATGGACAGAAACAATAAATAAGATAGATGGAGACTCCGGGTACTGCAGATCGAAGCATGGAAGGCAACTTACCACTAAGTCTCCGTACGATGCGTCTACGTGCCCATATGACCACTGGAAGTACCTGCACAATCAATGCAGAAGTATAGCATGAGTACGTAAATTAACGCGTACTCAGTAAATATCTAGTCTAACCTCAAAAAAGTAGTGACTAGGGGTAGACTTGACACTTACTAGTGGTCAAAATAATAAAATACATAAAGTAGACTGGTATGAAACACAACAAGTAACAATGAAACAAATAAACTTTAATAATAAATTTCCAAACATGGATCATTATGAAATCACTAAAATACCACAATTGGCGTCGCAGGGGCTAAATCAATTGATACCAATACCAAATCAAATCTCAAATATTACGCACGAGTCTACTGAGGAGAACGGCCCGATCCCATAGGAATATCTCATAATACTATTGAGGATGTGACGATCTGATAGGTTATTTTGATTACTAGCTCTTATTTCTGTATTTCGAGACCCCCCGTAGCTTCATTTGATATTTCTTAGTTTGCGTGTGTGGTCCGCGTCGCTTCTCGAAAAGTTTTATATGAAATCTTGTTAAAAATAAAAATTTGGACTAAAACTGAGGCTAGAGTTGACCACGGTCAACATTTTAGGTAAACGACTCCAGATCGGTATTTTGACTATTTTATAGGTTCGTATTATGATTTTGGACTTGGACGTATGTCCGAAATTGAAATCGGAGGTCCCTAGGTTGATTTGGCTTGTTTTATCGAAGGTTAGTAATTTAAAAGTTTCAAAATTTTTTAGGTTTGATAGTGGGTTGACTTTAAGGTTATCGGGTTCGAATTTTTCTTTTGGGACATGGAATAGGTCCGTTTCATTATTTTAAACTTGTCTGCAAAATTTGATGCAATTCTGAGTTGGTTTGATAGGATTCAGACGCTTGGTTGTGATTCTAGAGATTTTTGAATTTTTCTTTAAATTTCATGCGTTTTGATGTCTGATTTGTGGTTTAAAAATTATTTCAGTGTTTTGATTGTGGGGCAAGTTCTTATGATATATTTAGACTTGTGTACATGTTTGGTTTGGATCCCGAGGGGCTCGGGTGAGTGTCTGGTGTGTATCGGATGAGTGTTGGATGACTTAAACTAGCTGGTGCATTGTTGTTTCTGGTGCTGGTCTGCAGATTTCGCATTTGCTAGGTCTGACTCGCAAATGTGAGCCTCGCTTTTGCGATTAAGATATGGCATTTGTGATCTGGGGCATGGGCTGGGTAATCTCGCAATTGTGAGGAAAGGGTTCGCATTTGCGAACTAACTGAGACCGCATTTGTGATCTCAGAGTTACATTTGCGACGCAGAAGTTCTGAGGGGGGAGCTTCGCATTTGCAAAGTAATTATTCGCATTTGCGAAGGAGGGAAGTTTGCATTTGCGAACATTTTGTCGCATTTGCGACTTTTGGGATTCTGATGAACTCAAAACCTAGTATAGATTATTCTCCAAATCTCATCGATTAGAGAGTAGATACTAAAGATTCTCTTGTAGGTAATTCTTTTTGTCTTCAATTTTTTGTCGAACTTGAAGTGTAAAATTTCGTGTTTAAGGTTCCATATTTTACAAAGAAGTATTTATTGTTGTTTTGCTTCCTTACTAATTTCAGTTCAAAAAATAACTTTTGAACACACTGAGGATTTTTCATGGAGGTTAGTTACAATAATCTCCTATTAAGTACGAAGAAGGCATTATGACAGATTATTTGATATTGATATTGACAGATTTTCGCATTTTGAGTTTTTATATTATGTCAAAGAAATTGGTTATAATTGTGAAACATATTTTATTTATGTGAGACCACGCAAGTCTAGTAGTTTTGTAATTTTAACAGATAATGATATTATAGGTATTGTACCTTTATTAAAAATAAGGATATATTTGAAGCCTATGTGTCCCGCTCTATTGATGAACCATTAATGGTCTCTCCAGCTATTGAATATGTAAGCCATGTGGGTGCGAAATCTAGTGTGTCTTTTGATAAAGAGACAAATCAAAGTGTTCGGGGCAGTGAAGGTTTAGGATTTGAAGAACCACAAACTAGTGTGCCTGTTGCTGATAGTGTCTCTAGTAAGGATGAATGTGGCCCTTCTAATGCTAAGGATGTTTCATTAGTTGAATCTGATGTGGACAGCAGTGACAACAGTTCATATTCAGAACATGAAGAGTTGTCTGAGGAAGTGGAAGAAGATTATGGTAGTGATGTTGATGAGGAGTATATGAGTTTAATAGAAGATAGGAAGAAGGTGCAGAGAGGGAAGAGGAAGGAGAAAGAGACTGAAGCTAGACATGCTGAGTTAGGTAAAAAGGGTCCAGATCTGTGATATGATGAGTATGCAGCTAGGAAGAAGAACACTTTAGAGGGTAAGATTGTAGGAGATGAGCCATATTATCCCTCAGATGAAGCTGGTGGCTTTGAAACAGATCCAAATGAAACTGCTTATGATGAAAGTGAAGACGAAGTCGAACAACTAGTAAGATCAAGAAGAAAGATAAAAGATAGGGTTGTCTTTGATCCTAGTTGTAAGTTAATTTGGGAAACTGGCCTTGCTTTTGAAAGTGTTAGACCTTTCATGTGTTTTCAATATCAAATCTAGGATTTCTATAGTAGCAATTAGGGATTTGGGTAAAAATTGGAGATTTTGTAAAATTGAGATTTAAACCTCAAATTGAGGTCAAATTTTGATACAAATTACATAACCGGGCTTGGGGTGAATGGGTAACCGGATTTTGGTCTGAATTTCGAGTTTTGACCACGCGTGCCTGGCGTTAACTTTTGTTGACTTTTTTCAAATTCATTAAAGATTGAATTTCACTCATGAGTAGTTTCTAAAACTTATTTTGAATTATTTGATCGATAATTGGTTAGATTTGGTTGGTTTGGAGGCTTGTTAGAAGGCAAGACTGTGGTTGGTTGATTGACTTGATTATAGAGTGAGATAAGTGTCGTGGTTAACCTTTACTTGATGGAATTAAGACTTGTTGGTGTTTTTGCTACATGAATTATGTATGGGAATGACGTATATGTAAGATAACGAGTATACATGCATTGTTATTGGGTTAAAGCATGCGGGTGGAAATTATTTTATTGTATTATGTACTTTAATGACTATGCTTTCCATGCCCTAGTTAGATTATTACTTCTTTAATTGTTCGCCTTCATATCTATTGTTTATTCTGAAGTTGTTGGGATTTCGAAAATTGAGTTGAATTATTATTACACTATGATTGAAGTGAACTTGCTTCCCACCTTGATTTGCTATTTTGGATTAGTGTTGTTGCTTGGTGAGGAAAAGTGAAAAGCACGAAGGGTGTTGTCGTGCATATTTGCATACAATATCATTTATTTGAGAGATTGTGAGGATTAAAGAACAAAGGGTGATGTTGTGTATTTGATTGCTTATATCATTTATCATATCATGTGAGGAAGAGAGTAGAAGCACGAAGGGTGATACCGTACCATTTCATTTATGATATTACATGGTGAGGATGAGAGTAAAAGCACGAAAGGTGATGTCATGCCATTGTTGATTTTATTTCTTTACTTTATTTCCGGATTGATAATTTTATTGGTTGCATTGTTGTTGTTTTCGAAAAAAGGCTATTTGGTAATTTTGTACTTGCCATTCTTATCATACTCCCCTTTCTACATGTCCTCTCCCAGCTAATAATTTAATTGTCCTACTTGTTATTTTGTTGCTCTATATATATACCTATACATGATTTATGTAGGTTTCTTGTCATAGCCTCGTCACTACCTCGTCGGGGTTAGGCCTGATACTTACAGAGTATATTAGGTCGGTTATACTCATGCTATGCTCCTGCACTTCTTGTACAGATACTAGTGTTGGTCCCAGCGGTGTCTAGTGGTATCTTCTGCTCGGATCATATCTACAACGGACACTTGAGGTAGAGCTGCTGGCATTCGCAGTCCCTAAAGTCTCCATCTATTTCTATCTTTATTGTTTATCTCATTTCGAACAGTTGTATCATGTTCAAAACATACTTGTAGACTTCTAATTGCTCATGTACTGGTGATACCAAATTTCTGGGATTAGAATAGACTGTGTTATGTTATGAGTTTATTTTACGTGTTACAACTTTAATTATCGTTAATAATTGTTATTACTCTACTTTAAACTATTAAGATGTTAAATTTGTTATCTAATGTTGGCTTGCCTATCTAGTAGACGCTAGGCGCCATCACGACCTTGAGGTTGGAAATTCAGGTTGTGATAAGTTGGTATAAGAGCATTATGTTGCCTAGGTCTCACGAGTCATGAGCAAGCTTAGTAGAGTCTGGAGGATTGTTACGGAGACGTTTGTACTTATATTTAGAGGCTATAGAGCTTTAGGAAAAATTTCACTTCTTTCTTTCTCTATCGTGCGATTTTATTCTATCACTGAAGTTTGAATCATTTCATTCTTGTTCTCTCGTAGATGGTGAGAACACGCACAACATCCACGGGCGGTCAGGAGCCGGAGCCCTTGGTTGCTGCCACTACCATGGGTAGATGTCGGGGCCTAGGTCGAGCCAGAGGCAGAGCTCAACCTAGAGCACGTGCATCAACACCTATTCTAGAGCCTCATATCAAGCATAATGAAGAGGTTTCTGTTCAAACCGTGCCAGTTGGACCAGCTCAGGTCCTGGAGAGGTTTATTTGCTACCACGGTACTTCAGGACGCTCTAGTCCACTTGGTGGAACTTATGGAGAGCATGGCTCAGATCGGTGCATTTCTGGTGGCACCAGTTATCTCTCAGGCTGGGGGAGGAGCACAGACTCCCGCTACTCACACATCAGAGCAGATGGCTCACGAATATCAAACTCCAGTAGTTCCGCCAGTTGGGGTGGCTCAGCCTATTGTTGCTACACAAATTGGGGAGAGGCCCGCGATGTCTTCTGAGGGGTTGATGAGATTGGAAAATCTCACAAATTTATTTCCTATTCGCTTTGGTGGTACACCTTATGAGGACCCACATTATTTTATTTACCGTTGCCACGAGATGTTGCACAACATAGGTATTGTGGAGTCTAATTGAGTTGACTTTGCAGTCTTTCAGATGACTTGTTCTGCCAAGAGATGGTAGCAGGATTACAAGCGGAGCAGACCAGCAGGTTCACCGCCACACACTTGGGATCAGTTCTCACAATTAATTTTGGAGAAGTTCATTCTTTTCACTCTAAGAGAGGAGTACCGCAGGCAGTTTGAGCGCCTTTAGCAGGGTAGCATGACTGTTACCCAGTATGCAACTAGATTCGTGGATTTAGCTCGCCATGCGGTTGTTTTGCTTCCTACTGAGAGGGAGAAAGTGAGGAGATTAATTGATGGTCTTACTTTTGGTATCATGATACATATGGCCAAGGAGATCGGGGATGATATTTCTTTCCAGCGAGTAGTAGAGATTCTTAGACGGATCGAGATGATTCGTTGTCAAGATAGGGAGGCGGTATCTGAGAAGAGGCCTCATCATTTTTATGATTTTAGTGGTGTCACGACCCAAAATCCGACTAGTCGTGATGGTACCTAACCCAACTCGCTAGGTAAGCCAATTAACCACTAACCAATTCCAATAACAATTAATAAAGCAATTAAGTAAAGAAATATCTGAATCTAATACATTCCCCAAGAACTGGTAGTACAAATCATGAGCTTCTAAGAATAGAGTTTACAAAGCGGAAATTAAATAAATACATCGTCTGTTTGAAAAGTACATAAACAGAGTTTTACAGATTTAAAGTTACCACGAATAGGAGGCAGCTACAACCGGGACGCAGTTACATCTTCAATTTAGCTCCCATCGATCACAGCAAAATCAACAGCCAACATCTGCACGCAAGGTGCGGAAGTGTAGTATGAGTACAACCGACCTCATGCACTCAATAAGTAACAAACTTAACCTCAGGTTAAAAGTAGTGACGAGCTTGTACCAAGTTCGGGTCCACACCAATAGCCAACAACAGTCCATAACAACTTAAAGCAAATAATACAAGAAGTAACTCAGAGATACAAATGCTCAGCAAAATCATGATTTCTGAAAATGGTTCTACCTTTCAAGTACATCGCTGAAAATCCAAATCGCTTACCGAAGTTTCCAAAAATATGAATAAGTTTGAAAACAATAATTTTTCCCAAAATCCTTTCAATAATAAATAAGATGTTTCATTTTCAGATAGCATGAGGAAGGTACTTCTCTATGCCTACATGTCAAGATACAAGTAAAATCATAAATGTCTCCAAAACTGGGTAGCAGAATGAAATGCACCTCTATGCATATATCTCAAGTACGCATGTCAAATGCAATGCATCTTAATGATGAGCTCACGTACTCACACTCTCAGATTACTCAATCTCACTGTCTCACATTCTCTCTCGCTATGCTCAGCACACTCAAACACTCAGCGTTGTACCATACCCGCTGCGGCATGCAGCCCGATCCCTATTTATAGTCGACTGCGCTCACTGGGGGTGTGCAGACTCCGGAGGGGCTCCTTTCAGCCCAAGCGCTATAATCCACACAGACAACTCACGTGCAATAATATCAATATCTGGAATCGCACGGACAACTCACATGCTATAATATCAACATCTGGAATCGCATGGACAACTCACGTGTTGCACGGACAACTCACGCGCTATAGTGAAAACATCCTCACAAACAGACCCCCGGCCTCACTCAGTCATCAACCTCTCCAGTCTCACTCACGGACTCATAATGTCATGAAACTAGACCGACAATAATGATATGATGTATCGATAAATAACTGAGACTGAGATATGATATGAATGCATAAATATGACTGAGTACGAAATATTAATGAAATTAGTGAGATGACAGTAAGAAACAACCACTATGGGTCCAAACAATATCGGCATAAAGCCTAAACATGATATCTAGCATGATTGACAGCTCAATTACTTTATCACATGGTGAAAATACGAATATCAACAAAATAGGGCCATTATTCAGTGCCATGGAAACAACAGAGTCTCAATTCACATGGTGCACGCACACACGGCCGTCACCTAGCATGTGCGTCACCTCAACACAAATCACATAACACGTATTTTGGGGTTTCATACCCTCAGTTCCAAGATTAGAAGAGTTACTTACCTCGAACAAGCTAATTCCAACACCGAACAAGCCAAGCGATGCTCGAAAATGCCATCCCGCACGTTGTGACCTCCAAACGGCTCGCAACTAACCAAAAACAACTCATATACATCAAACAATGCTAAAAGAGCCAATTCCGATCGAAAAAGATCAATTCTTGAATCAAAAGCCCAAATTCGGCCAAAAGCCCAACCCGAGCCCGTACCTCGGAACCCAACAAAATTTATAAAATCCAACAACCCATTCAATTACAAGTCCAACCATATTAGTTTCACTCAAATCCGACTCCAATTCGATGTTCAAAACTCAAAAATTCATATTAAGAAACTTTAGGCCAAAACCCCCAATTTCCTCTATATAATTCACAATCCAATTACCAAAAACGAAGGTAGATTCGTGATATAAGATCAAAAATGAGTGGAGAACACTTACCCCAGTCCACAATATGAAAATTGCTCCAAGAATCGCCTCAATCCGAGCTTGGAAATGTTAAAATGAAGCCAAAATCGCGAACCCTTGTATTTATCATTCTGCCCAGCACTTTCGCACCTGCGAAACATTAGCCGCTTCTGCGGCGTCGCATTTGCGACCAAAACATGCTTCTGTGGAGAAGCACTGGAGGTCTGCCTTCGCACTTGTGGTAAAATACCCGCATCTGCGCACTCGCAGGTGCGCACCCACTTGTCGCTTCTGCGCTTCCAGTCCGCTTATGCGCTCAACTCACCGCATCTGCGCCTTCACAGATGCGAAGCAATCTGTGCTTCTGCAGAACCCTGCTGCCACCAATATTTCCTCTCCTGCGACCCCTTCGTCGCTTTTGCGACCCTCGCAACTGCGCAAACCAGCCGCAGGTGCGGTCACACCAGAACTAGCAATCTTAGCAAAATTCCAAAATGCAATGAAATGATCCGAACCTCGTCTGAAACTCACCCGTGCCTCTAGGGCCCGTCCGAATATTCCAACAAGCTCCATAACACAATACGGACCTACTCGAGGCCTCAAAACACACATAACAATATCAAAACGATGAATCATACCTCAAATCGAAATCTATGAACTTTGAACTTTCAAATTCAATAACTCGTGCCGAAATATAGCAAATCAAATCCGGAATGACTTCAAATTTAGCGCCCAAGTCCCAAATAACATAACAAAGCTATTCCAATTCCCGTAATCATAATCCAAATCCGATATCAAAAAGTCCACTCCCTGTCAAACTTTTCAAAATTTTAACTTTCGCCATTTCGACCCAAATTCAATTACGGACCTCCGAATTACAATATGGATGCGCTCCCAAGTCTGAAATCACCCAACAGAGCTAATGGAACAATCAGAACTCCGTTTTGGGTTCAAATTCACAAAAAGTCAAACTTGGCCAATTTAAAGCTTCTAGCCGAGAATCATTTTTTCAAATCAATTCTGAATAACCTGAATATGAAAACCGACGATTCACATAAGTCATATTACATCATACGGAACTACTCATGCCCTCAAACAACCAAACAAAGTGTAAATGATCAAAACGACCGGTCGGGTTACTCATGCCCTTACAAGTCGTGCCTCATCTTGGGGCATAGGTTCATTTGGTATAGGCCACCCTCCCAGGCCGGTTCAGTCAGCACTCCAGGCATCCCTCAGTGCTTCAAGTAGTTGTGGTTCTTATGGGTATTGTCCTGAGTAGCTAGCCTACTGTGCACCTTCTGCTCTTTTCACTGCACCTTCAGCTCCTATTAGTGCACCTCCGATCCAGAGTTATCAGGGTGGTTATTCAAGTCGACAAGGTCAGTTGCAGGGTCAGCAGTCACAACAGTTGAGGACTTATTATACTTGTGGAGATTTGAGGCACGTCGCGAGGTTTTTGCCCTAGGTCACAGAGCAGCATGCTACAACAAAGTTCTCGTGCCATGATTCCGGCACTGGTTACTCCACTGCTCGCTTAGCCAGCTAGAGGCGGGGTTCAGGCTGCTAGGGATGGAGGTCAGACCATTAGAGGTGGAGTCCAGACAGCTAGAGGCCTTCTGAGAGGCGGAGGTTAGAGTGGTAGGGCTCAACTCTGTTTTTATGCATTCCCAGCTAGACCTGAGGCAGAGTCATCTGATGCCATCATCATATGTATTATTACGGTTTGCCATAGAGATGCCTCAATTTTATTTGATCCGGGCTCTACTTATTCATCTGTGTCATCCTATTTTGCTTCATATATGGTTATGCTTCGTGATTCCTTGAGTGCGCCTGTTTATGTGTCCATTCCTGTGGGAGATTCTATTATAGTAGATCGTGTTTATCGCTCGTGTGTGGTTTCTATCGGGAGCTTTGAGACTAGGGTAAACCTTCTACTTCTGGATATGGTAGACTTTGATTTTATCTTGGGCATGGATTGGCTGCCACATTATCAAGCTATTTTGGACTATCATGCCAATATGGTGACCTTATCCATGCCAGGGTTGCCTCGATTAGAGTGGAGGGGGACTCCTGGCCATTCTACTAGTAGTGTTATTTCTTTTGTGAAGGTTCAGCATATGGTCAAGAAGGGGTGTATAGCATATTTGGCCTATATCCGTGATCCTAGTGTGGAGGTTCCTTCCATGGATTTAATACCAATTGTGCGCGAATTCCTAGAGGTGTTTACTACAGATATTTCGAGGATACCACCTGATAGAGATATCAATTTCTGCATTGACTTGGTTTCGGGCACTCACCCCATTTCTACTACACCATACAGTATGGACCCCGTTGAGTTGAAGGAATTGAAGGAGCAGTTGCAAGATTTGCTTTATAAGGGATTCATTAGACCTAGTGTCTCGCCTTGGGGTGTACCAGTGTTGTTTGTGAAGAAGAATGATGGAATGATGAGGATGTGTATAGACTATCGAGAGTTAAACGAAGTCGTATCAAGAACAAATATCCGTTGATGACTTATTTGATCAGCTTCAGGGTGCCAAGGTGTTTTCCACGATTGATTTGAGATCTGGCTACCATCAGTTGAAGATTAGGGCATTGGATGTCCCTAAGACATCTTTGCGAACTTGGTATGGTCACTACGAGTTCTTAGTGATGTCATTTGGCTTGACAAATACTCCAGCAGTCTTTATGAATTTGATGAACCGGGTGTTCAAGCCCTATCTGGAATTTTTTGTAATCATCTTCATTGATGATATTTTGGTCTACTCCCACAGTCGAGAGGAGCATAAGCAGCATCTTCGGATCGTACTTCAGACTCTGAAGGATAGTCAGTTATATGCCATGTTTTCAAAGTGTGAGTTCTGGTTGGACTCGGTTGCCTTTTTGGGCCATGTTGTATCTTCCGAGGGCATTAAAATGCATCCTAAGAAGATTGAGGCAGTTCAAAATGGCCTTGACCTACTTCAGCTATAGAGATTCAGAGCTTCTTGGGTTTGGCAGGCTATTATCACCGGTTCGTGAAGGGGTTTTCATCTATCTCAGCTCCATTGACCAAGTTGACCCAGAAGGGTGCTCTTTTTAGATGTTTTGAAGAGTGTGAGTTGAGCTTTCAGAAGCTCAAGACTGCATTGACTATAACCCCAGTGTTGGTATTGCCTACAAGTTCGGGATCTTACACCATGTATTGTGATGCATCGCGTATTGGGCTTGGCGCAGTATTGATGCAGGATAGTAGGGTGATTGCCTATGCATCACAGCAGTTTAAGGTTCATGAGACGAATTACCCTGTTCATGACTTAGAGTTGGAAGCCATTGTTCACGCAATGAATATTAGGAGGAACTATTTGTACGACATTTATTGTGAGGTCTATACCGACCATCGGAGTCTGCAGCACCTATTCAAGCAGAAAGACCTTAATTTGCGACAATGGAGATGGCTAGAGTTGCTAAAAGACTAAGATATTACCATATTATATCATCTAGGGAAGGAAAATGTAGTGGTCGATGCACTGAGTAAGAAGGCAGAGAGCATGGGTAGTTTGGCATATTTACCGGTTGTTGAGAGGCCATTAGCCATGGATGTTCGGGCTTTGGCCAACCGGTTTGTGAGATTGGATGTTTCGTAGCCCAGTCGAGTTCTTGCTTATGCTATGGCATAGTCTTCGTTGTTGGAGTGTATCAAGACTCGCCAGTTTGATGATCCTCACTTGTTGGTGTTGAAGGATACGGTGTAGCGGGGTGGTGCTAAGGAGGCTGCGATTGGTGATGATGGTGTTACGCGGCTTCAGGGCCATATTTGTGTTCCGAATATTGATGGGTTAAGAGTGTTGATCCTCGAGGAGGCTCACAGTTCGCGCTATTGTACTCACACAAGTGTCCTGAAGATGTGCCGTGACTTGAAAGTACACTATTGGTGGCGGAGAATGAAGAAAGACATTGTTGCCTATGTATCTCGGTGTTTGAATTGTCAATAGGTGAAGTATCAACATCAGAAACCGGGTGGATTGACTTAGAGATTGGATATACTCGAGTGGAAGTGGGAGCACATTACTATGGATTTTGTGGTAGGCTTGCCACGAACATGGAAGAAGTATGACGCAGTTTGGGTTATTGTGGATTGATTGACTAAGTCTGCGCACTTCATTCCGGTGGAAACTTCCTATTCTTTTGAGCGGTTGGATCGGGTTTATATTCAGGAGGTTATCTGCCTGCATGGCATGTCGATTTCTATCATTTCTGACTGAGGCACATAGTTCACATCGCATTTTTGGAGAGTCGTGCAGCGTGAGTTGGGCATGCGGTTGAGCTGAGCACAACGTTTCATCCTCAGACGGACTGACGGTCCGAGCGCACCATTCAGATCTTAGAGGACATGTTATATGCCTGTGTTATGAATTTTAGAGGTTCATGGGACCAGTTCTTACCTCTTGTAGAGTTCGCCTACAACAATAGTTACCAGTCGAGTATTCAGATGGCACCATATGAGGCTTTATATGGGAGGCGATGTTGTTCGCCGATTGGTTGGTTTGAGCCCGAAGAGGCTAGGTTGTTAGGCACTGATTTGTTAAGTTGATTCAGGACCGGCTTCATACCACACAATCTAGGCAGAAGAGTTATAATGATCGGAAGGTTCGGGATGTAGCTTATATGGTGGGTGAGAAGATTCTTCTCTGAGTGTCGCCTACGAAGGGCGTGATATAGTTTGGGAAGAAGGGCAAGTTGAGCCCGAGGTTTATTGGGCCATTTGAGATTTTAGAGAGAGTTGGGGAGGTTTCCTATAGGCTTGCATTGTCTCCTAGCCTATAGGACAAGGTGGGTTGCTCTGATGGTAAGCACCCTCCACTTCCAACCAAGAGGTTGTGAGTTCGAGTCACCCCAAGAGCAAGGTGGGGAGTTCTTGGAGGGAAGGATGCCGAGGGTCATTTGGAAACAGCCTCTCTACCCCAGGGTAGGGGCAAGGTCTGCGTACACACTACCCTCCCCAGACCCCACTAGTGGGATTATACTGGGTTGTTGTTGTTGTTGTTGTTGTCTCCTAGCCAATCAAGAGTACATCCGATATTCCATGTTTCCATGCTTCAGAAGTACCTTGAGGACAACTCACATGTTTTGGACTTCAGCATTGTTCAGCTTGATGAGAATTTAGCCTATGAGGTGGAGTAGGTTGCCATTCTAGCACGGTAGGTTCGCAAGTTGAGATCTAGGAGTTTTCCATCTGTGAAAGTGCATTGGAGAGGTCAGCTGATTGAGGCAGCTACTTGGGAGTCCGAGTCCGATATGTAGAGTAGATACCCCCACCTCTTCACCAGTCCAGGTACTTTTCTATGTCAGTTCGAGGATGAACGTTTTATTTAGAGGTTAAGAATGTGACGACCCGATAGGTCGTTTTGAGTACTAGACCTTATTTTCGTGTTATAAGACCTCCCGTAGCTTCATTTGATGTTTCTTGATTTGCGTGCATGGTCCGTGTCTCTTTTCGAAAAGCTTTTATATGAAATCTTGTTAAAAATGAAAATTTTGACTAAAAATAAGGGTAGAGTTGACTACAGTCAATATTTTTAGTAAATGACCTCGGATTATGTTTTTGACTATTCTGGTAGGTTCGCATTGTGATTTTGGACTAGAGAATATGCCTGCAACTAAAATCGGAGGTCCCTAGGTTGATTTGCCTTGTTTTGCCGAAGATTAGCAATTTGAAAGTTTGGAAACTTCTTAGGTTTGATCGTTTGTTAACTTTATGGCTATCGGGTTCAGATTTTAGTTTTGAGACTTGGAATAGGTCCATTTTGTTATTTGTAACTTGTCTGCAAAATTTGGTGCAATTCGGAGCTGGTTTGATAGGATTCAGATGCTTGGTTGTGATTCTAGAGCTTCTTGAGTTTTCCTTTAAATTTCAAGCATTTTGATGTCCGATTTGTGGTTTTAGACGTTATTTTGCCCGAGCAAGTTAGTATATTGTTTTTAGACTTGCATACATGTTTGGTTTCAAGCCCGAGGGGCTTGGGTGAGTTTCGGGTGTGTATTGGATGAGTGTTGGATGACTTGAACTAACTGGTGCACTGTTGTTTCTGGTGTTGGTCTGCAGATCTCGCATTTGCGAGGTCTGGCTCG
>AWOL01S0006887.1:0-52620 GCA_000715115.1 Nicotiana otophora | reverse complement strand
GGGGGGGGGGGGGGAGGGGTCTCAAGTGTCGCATTTGTGATGCATGGATCGCAATTGCGAAGCCCCTGTCGCATTTGCGACTTCCCGCATAGTCTGTCAGTGCCGAAATTGTGAGGCATTCTTTGTAATTGCGAGGGTTCGCAATAGCGAACCCAGTGTCGCAATTGCGACATTTCCAATTGAACAAAAGGTTGGAAAGTCGGATTGTATCTCATTTTCTCTCATTTTAGAACCCTAGACTCGGTAGGGGGCGATTTGGAGAGAGGATTTTCATCTACAATTATTGGATAAGTGATTCTAATCAATTTCCAACTATATTTCATGATTATATATTAGATTTAACATCAAATTTATGAGAATCAAAGAGGAAATTTGGGGACTTTTGTCAAAGTTTTGAAAAAATAAAAATTTGAATTTTGAGAGTCAATTTGGACTCGGATTTAAAAACAAACCACATATATGAACTCGTGGGGTTATGGGTACTCGGAATCTACTCTTGGACCCGAGTTTTGACATGACGGGCCTGAGGTTGACTTTTGTCGACTTTTGGAGAATTGTGTAAAGATTATAGCTTTATCTATCGTAATTGAATTTTCTTGCATTGTTTGATGATATTAAGTCATTTTTTGTTAGATCTGAGCCGTGTAGAGTCGAATTTTAGGGGGAAGACTATTTTTGAGGGTTGATTTGGCCTAATTGAGGTAAGTATCTAGTCTAACATTGGGTGGGGGAACTACCCCTTAGGATATGGGTTGATTGTGTTATTCGTATTATGTGGAAGACGTGTACATGAGGTGACGAGTGTGTACATGGGATATATATGGTATTTTGACCGGTTTAGACTTCTTGCATGTATTTAATTGAATTGTCATAACATGTTATATCTTTTATTGTTTAATTTACTCTCACATGCTCTATTTGACGTTGTTAGCACTTGCTCTATTTGACGTTAAATGTAAGGCTCACACGGCGATATAAGAAAAGATTGTGATTGAAATTGTAAAATGTGAATATGAGGTGTGGTAACTCGGTTGTGATTCTTATTGTACATTCTATGTTAAAAAGGCTTGTTGGTTGAACAATTTTGTTGCCCTTTTCATTTGCCTTACTAGTATGTGTCTGTATTTGATTAATTATTGTTCTTATCATGTGTTCACTCCTTATTGCCTTTATTGCCTAAAATTCTGTTGTTAGTTTACTTTATTGTACTGCTTTGTTATCATTCACCTCTTCACTTTCCGTTAATTGCCTATATTATATTTTGTTTAGTTTTCTTGTCCTAGTAGGTGTCTTGACCTGTCCTTATCACTACTCTACCGAGGTTAGGCTTGATACTTACTGGGTATCGTTGTGGTTTACTCATGCTATGCTTATGCAAATTTTTGTGCAAATCCAGGTACATCGGCTCGTGCCGAACGCCAGTGATCAATCAGTTATTTCTGGAGATTTCAAGGTATACCTACTCGATGCCCGCATGCCTCGGAGTCACCTTCTGTTATTTTCTCGTTACTATTTATCCTATTATCAGACAAAATGTTGTATTAGAGAGTTTAGAACATTCTATAGAGCTTATGACTCAGTTCCACCGATTTTGAAAATTTTGTTGTTGATATTCCATTTTGGAGTTATTATGAGCTTTATCGGTTTATTTTATTATCTTAGTTTGTTATTTCATTTAAGCTATAAATGAATGTTAGGCTTACCTAGTTTTAGATACTCAGTGCCATCATGAAATCCTAAGGTGGGAATTTGGAATCGTGACAAGTTGGTGTTGCACCTATTTTGCATTAGTCAAGACAGGATTCAACTTGTGGTTTCTCTGTTGTTGATGAAAGAGAGTCGCCACCTAATATTTAAAGGTATACTAGGGTACCTATTTAATTGCTAAGTCGTGTTCCTTATAGGTCTGCAAACCGGAAAGATTATGGGTAAGGGTTCTTGTTCTTCTAAGGGGAAGGTGTTAGGCACCCCTTAAAATCTACCTATGGTAGCTCCATAGGACTTAGACTAATTTAAGGAATCAGTTGTTTTACACTATGCTTGATTACTATTAGGGCATAGCTTACTGTATGTATATTAAAGGGAAGGTATATATGATGGTAGGCTATAATCTCATGTTTTAGTTGCTCATTGCACTCTAATTTACTACACTTTTATTGTGTTTGAGCTTTAATCGCTAGTGTTTTGCACTTATTGTGTGTTTTATGCCTTGTATGAGTGATTCCGAGCTATGTACATGTTATGGAATGAATTTGAGTGATTTGGAGCTTTGATGTCTGAGTAAAAGACCAAGGTATTAAGCCGGGATCGTGTTCGGGGGTCGAGGACCAAGTCTGGACGTCAAAACGAAAGAATAATTTGTACTCTAAGAAAAGTGCACTAGTGCAGCGCGTGGGGCGGCACATGGCGTGCCGCGGCTGTGCAAATTTCCTGTTGCCTGTTAGAACTAGATCTCTGGATTTCTCCACTAATGCCCCGCATGGCGCGTCGCCCCATGCGACACGCCTGTGCAAAATTTACAAAGTAATTGTCCTATTTCGCGTAGGAAAAAGTTATTTTATTTGGGCCCGACCCTACTTGGTATACATATATGGGAAAATATTATTTTCTAAACTTTTGACACATATTCGACCTAAGGAGGAGTTGGAGAAGCAAAAGCACAAGGAGTTCATTATTCAATCCTCACTCAAGACTCGAGTTTGGATCGTTTTATGTTTTCCTTTACTTTAAACATATTTATGATGAATTACTCCATATCTAAGGAGTAGTTCTCTTTAGGGTTTGATGGATTTGGTGTTTTAATATTTGTTTATGGATTATAACTCTAGTTTTATGTATTGAAGCGTTGCTGGATGATTTAACTGTTGCGTCTATATTCACTTGTTCATGTAATCGAGAGAGGTATAACTTGTGATATATTTACATTATATTGTTGGTTGAGTTCATTAATTCTTCTTAGTAATCGAAAGAGACTAGTTGAATTATTGATTAAACCTAGTTAGGAGGATAATCGAGAGGGGTTATCCTAAAGACCAATTCACTACGTATTCTTGCATATCTTCACGTGCTTAAATTGGTTCATCTTGTGAAGTTGAAACTTAATCGAGAGAGGAGTTTCTACTAAACGTTTGAACTAATAATTGAGTGAATTCGAGAGACTCACTTAAACATTAGAAGTGAATTATCTAGAGTTAGATCTCAGATAATTATTTTGCACCTATCCAATCAACCCCTACTTATTCCCACTGATACTTTCCTTGCTTACCTTTGTTGTGATTGTCATTAGTCAATAGCTTTAGATTCTTAGTTAATTGTATTATTAATCACATAAATCTCAACTGTTGATTCTCCTGAATAGAATTCAAACTAGAAACTACGAAAATACTGTTTACTTAAAAGGATAAATTGCATGTCAACTTTTAAAAAACCAATAATAACTTAAAAGGATTATAGACAGGGAATATGTAGCTAAAGATGTTAACTAATCAATAAACAACTAAGTTTATCTTCACAACAAATTATCAGCCATTTATAACAAAGAAAAAGAAACATGATCAAGATTATTTTAAGGGGGAAAGACAATTTAATCTCAACAGAATGTACAGTAAAGATTCATGAAAAGAAGACAGAATTTCAAACAAAATCAGGTCCACAAATGCAACCATAACTAGATGAGATTATGAAAATATCATAGTGACAAACCAGAAATGGTCTTCAGAGTTTAACAAACATAAATATAGAGAAGAGAAACATATAAACACTTAGAGCTTTATGTTTAAGTTAAAGGGTAGATGATATAAACTTAAGTACCTTTAGATTCATCTCAGTATTGGTTATCAAACAATAATCTTAAACACATGACTAACATAATACATAAAAGTAACATATAAGGGTAAAGGTTGCTGCAGAATCATCAATGAAAGACAATGGGGCTTGGGCAAGTATGCACAATCATTCAAGGTACACTACAACTTAAACATATAGACTGTTAGAACTCAAAAACCATCAAGAATCACTTAATGGCCTAATCAATCATCAATTAAAGACTTGAAAGGGGGCCAAATAATCACAAGAAGGCATTAAACTAACAAAATATAAGCACTAACATGCTAATCACAAACACCATAAACAACTATGATTCTAAGAAGACAACTAATACATTTATAGCATTCAACAGAAATGAACAAAGAGAGAGATGAGGGATGTGCTGACCTTTTTTAGGGCAACAGACCAAACGAAGGCTCTCTCAGTTTCTTAAGACCCCAAGAACTTCAAGTTCAAATTAGCGACAGCACTCAAAAAATAAAAAGAAAAGAACAGTAAGGAACCTTAGGATTTTGAACTGAAAATTGCTCTTAGATGATATCGGTGTTAGGTTGTAGTGTTTGTGTCAGTGTGTCTTTGGTGAGAAAATTAAAGGCCCCTTTTATAGTGCCATTTAAGGCTCTAGGCCTTTACAAATTCAAAATCAGTAGTGGAGAGTGACGCATGGCAGATGATGATAGCAAATCGAGTGATCAAATCTTGAAGACAGAGGGGAATTCAGTGTTGAGTTTACTTGAGAGGGGAAATCGATTGTTGAAGGCTTTGAACCAACAGACAAACCCTAAAACCCAGATGTCACTGCATTTGACCTCTGGGTATAGAATTTCATGATGATTCTCTGAAGAAAGTTCCATGCATGCTCTGAACTGACGGAGTATTAGAGGATTTGAAGGATTTGAAGTTTCACGTTTGAGCTTAGGGTTCCAGATTTTAGGCGCTTGAATTTGATCGATGAAATGGGAAGAAACCGGCAGGATTCATGGATTCAGAAGGCAAAGGAGATGAATCTCTGATCGATTTGTGACCTTGCATTAATTTATGCAAGGTTTTTTTATTGATTTGGTTTGTGAGATTGAGAGAAAAGAGAGAGGAAAGGGAAAGAGAGGCGGCGAGGTCAGAGGGGAAATGATTTAGGGTTTGGGTAGTTGGCGGTCGGTCTCTAGGGTTAAGAATGCAAGATGGAATATGGGCTGTTTGATTATTTGATCAACGGCCATGATAAATCGGGCCTTTATGTTTTTAAAGAAATTAGTTTGGGGAAATACGGGAACCGTTGGATTTGTGTGATCCAACGGTAGAAATAATATCTGGTAACGGGTTAGAATTAAAAGGGAAAAACGGAAAACAATGTGGGTCGTCGATGGTTTGGATCAATGGCTCAGATCATTTGTGTTTCTTATATGAGGGTGGGAGATGAATGGCATGGCAAGCATTGATTGGTGCAAATAGAATTAGTTGCGAGTCATAAGCAAGTTTAGTTGAGTCTAGCGGATCGGCACGGAGACGTCTGTACTTATCTTCGAGAGGCTACGGAAGTGTTAGGAAATTCAACTTCTTTCATTCCTTATCATGCGAATTGTTGATTTCAAAATCTGAGTCTTGTCTTTCTATTCTCTCACAGCTGGTGAGGACACGCATTGTTGGATCCAATGATCAGACACACGCGCCCCCTGCTAGAGCCACGCTAGACCAAGGCTGGGGCATAGGCCGAGGAGGGGCACATGCTGCAGCCAGAGCACCTACCTAAGCAACGACTAAGTAGCCACCAGTAGCTCCGGTTGGGGGACTGGCACCCGAGCCACCTATTGTTTCCCCTGGACTTAAGGAGAACCTAGCACAGTTTTTTAGCATGTTCGGAACTCTAGCTCAGGCGGGATTGATTCCCCTTGTACCAGCCATATCTTAGGCTAGGGAAAGAGCTTAGACTCCTGTGGCCCGTAATGCAAAGCAACGGGTCCACATGTATCAGGTCCTAGGTATTATGCCAGCACAGGTCGTTATACCATTTTAGCCTGAGGTCAGGCCAGAGGCATTTGAGGAGGAGCAGAGGGGACTTGAGAGGTTCATGAAGTATGATCCTCCTGCTTTTAGTGGAACATGTATCGAGGATGCGCAAGGTTTTATAGAGAAGTGCCACCGTATTTTCCACCCCATGGGTATTATGGAGGTGAACTGATTTACTTTTACTACATTTCACCTGTCAGGAGCAGCGTATCGGTGGTGGCAGGTTTACGAGGATGGTAGGCTAACTGATATAGTCCCACTCACTTGTGCTCAGTTTTCAGAGATGTTTTTGAGAGAGTTTGTTCCCCAGACCCTTCGTGATGCATGGTGCACCGGGTTTGAGCAGCTACGTCAGGGGATTATGTCAATGTCAGAGTATGCTATCAGATTCAGTGAGTTGTCCCGACATGCACCTGCCCTGGTTTCTACAGTCACAAAGCGAGTTCGCAGATTCATTGAGAGGCTTAGTTATGGTCTTCAGTTCAGCATAGCTTGAGAGTTGGAGACATATACTCTATTTTAGCAGGTGGTAGAGATTTCTCGGAGGCTGGAGGGTATGCGGGGCCAAGAGAGAGATGACAGGGAGGCCAAGAGGCCTCGAGGTCCTAGAGGATTTAGTGGTGGCCACGCTGTAGTTTCAACCCGACATGGCATGTGATATGTGTGTCGGCCAGTTCATTCAGCACTTCCAGCTTCTAGCGATGCTCAGGCTACTTCGAGGTCTCAGGTTGCCCATTTTGCTCAGCCATTGTCCAGTGCACCTCTTGCACGGGGTGCCTTCGGTGGTCAATCTAGCCGACCAGGCCAGAGTCAGTTTCAGCAGCCACATCCCACTGAGAGCTTATTTTGAGTGTGGTGATACCAGACATATGGTGAGGGACTGCCCCAGAATCAGGAGGGGTGCACCTCCACAGACTACACAGGCTCCACGTATTCAATAGGGTCCACAGGCCATGGTTGCTGCTCTAGTTGTCGCTCCACCTGCCCTAACAGCTAGAGGTGGAGGTCAGGCAGGTAGATGTTGCCCTAGAGGGGGAGACCAGGCTCATTTCTATGCTTTTCCTGGTAGGACAGAGGCAGTTGCATCGGATGCGATCCTCACACGTATGGTTCCGGTATGTCATAGGGATGCATCAGTCTTATTTGATCCAGGATCCACTTATTCATATGTGTCATCTTACTTTGATCTCTATTTGAATATCTTTCGTGATTCTTTGAGTGGTCCTGTATATGTGTCCACACAAGTGAGTGATTCTATTATTGTGGACTATATTTATCAGTCGTGTTTATTCGTTATTGGTAATCATGAGACGAGATTTGATCTATTATTGCTTAGTATAGTAGACTTTGATGTGATCTTCGGCATAGATTAGTTATCGCCCTATCACACTATTCTAGATTGTCACGCCAAGCCAGTGACATTGGCTATGCCAGGTTTTCTGCGGTTGGAGTGGAGGGGTACATTGGATTATATTCCTAGCAGAGTTGTATCCTTCCTTAAGGCACATTGGATGGTTGAGAAGGGATGTGAATCATATCTAGCCTTTGTGAGGGATGTCAGTGCTGACACTCCTATCGTTGAGTCAATTCTGGTAGTGAGCGATTTTCCAGATGTGTTCCCAGCAGACCTACCGGGCATGCCGCTCGATAGGAATATCGATTTTGGTATTGACCTGGTGTTGGGCACTCATCCCATTTCTATTCCACCATATCATATGGTCTAGTAGAGTTAAAGGAGTTAAAGGAATAACTTCAGGAATTTCTCGATAAGGGTTTCATCCGGCCGAGTGTTTCACCTTGGGGTGCTCCAGTTTTGTTTGTGAAAAGGAAGGATGGTACTATGCGGATGCGTATTGATTGTAGGCAGTTGAACAAGGTTACAGTGAAGAATATGTACCTATTACTGCGTATTGATGACTTATTTGACAAACTTCAAGGTGCCATAGTGTTATCGAAGATTGATTTGAGGTCAAGGTATCATCAGCTGAAGATTCGGGATTCGAATATTCCGAAGACTGCTTTCAGGATTCGATATGGTCACTACGAGTTTCTAGTGATGTCATTTGGGCTGAACAACGCCCCAACAACATTTATGTACTTGATGAACAATGTATTCCAGCCATATCTTGACTCACTCTTTATCGTATTTATTGACGACATCTTGGTATATTTTCACAGTCGGGAGGAGCATGAGCAGCATATGAGGATCATACTCCAAAGCTTGAGGGAAAAGAAGTTATATGTAAAAAATTTCAAGTATGAGTTTTGGCTTGATTCGGTGGCATTTTTGGGTCATATGGTGTGTAGTGAGGGGATCAAGGTAGATCCGAAGAAGATTGAGGTAGTTCAGAGTTGGCCTATACCGTCTTCAGCTACTGAGATCCGAAGTTTTCTTGGTTTGGCTGGGTATTATCTCTATTTCATAGAGGGTTTCTTATCCATTGTTGCACCTTTGACTAGATTGACCCAGAAGGGTGCTCCTTTCAGATGGTCCGAGGAGTGTGAGGTGAGCTTTCAAAAGCTCAAGACCGCATTGACTACAACCCCAATGTTGGTGTTTCCTATGGGTTCCTTACACTGTGTATTGTGATGCTTTGCATGTTGGGCTTGGTGCGATGTTGATGTAAGATGGTAGGGTAATTGCCTATGCGTCTCGGCAGCTAAAGGCTCATGAGAATAATTATCTGGTGCACGGCTTGGCATTTGCAGCTATTGTTCATGTATTGAAGATTTGGAGGTACTATATGTACGGTGTTCCATGTGAGGTCTATACCGACCATCGATGCCCAGCATCTGTTCAAGCAGAAGGACCTTAACTTACGGTAGCAGATATGGTTAGAGTTGCTGAAAGACTATGATATCACTATTCTATATCATTCCAGGAAGGCCAATGTGTTGCCAATGCCTTGAGTAGGAAGGCAGAGAGTATGGGCAGTTTTGCATACTTACCAGCAGCAGAGAGGCCACTATCCATGGATGTTCAGGCTTTGGCCAATTAGTTTGTAAGACTTGATGTTTCGGAGCCCAGCCGGGTTCTTGCTTGCATAGCTTCTCGGTCTTCTTTGTATGAGCACATCAGAGAGCGTCGGTATGACGACCCCCATTTTCTTGTCCATAAGGACACAATGTATCACGACGATGCCAATGAGGTTTCTATTGGAGATAATGGGTTTTTGCAGATGTAGGGGAGGATATGTATGCACAATGTGGATGGGCTGCGTGAGTTGATTTTTTAGGAGGCCCACAGTTCGCGGTATTTCATTCATCCGGGTGCCACTAAGATGTATCGGGATTTGAGGCAGTACTATTGGTGGAGGAGAATGGATAAAGATATAGTGGAATATGTGGCTCGGTGCTTGAACTGTTAGCAGGTGAAGTACGAGCATCAGAGGCCGAGCGGTTTTCTTCAGAGACTTGAGATTCCTGAGTGGAAGTGGGAGCGTATTAGCATAGATTTTGTTGTTGGGCTCCCATGAATTTTGAAGAACTTTTTATGCAGTGTGGGTTATTGTGGATAGGATGATCAAGCCGGCACACTTCATTCCGGTGGTGACCACATATTCTTTAGAGAAGCTGGCTCAGATATATATCCGGGAGATTGTGCGTCTCCATGATGTGCCAGCGTCTATTATATTTAATCGAGGCACACAGTTTACATCGCATTTATGGAGAGTCGTGCAGCGTGAGTTAGGCACACGGGTTGAGTTGAGTCTAGCATTCCACCCCCAACGGATAGACAGTTCGAGTGCACCATTCAGATCTTGGAGGATATGCTACGCGCATGTGTTATGGATTTTGGGGGTTCATAGGATCACTTCCTACCGCTTGCAGAGTTTGCCTACAATAACAACTACCAATCGAATATCCAGATGGCTCCTTATGATGCCTTATATGGGAGGCGGTGTCATTCTCCAGTTGGTTGGTTTGAGCTGGAAGAGGCTAGGTTGTTGGGCACTGATCTGGTTCAGGATGCCATGCAGAAAGTCAAGTTGATTCAGGATCGACTTCGTACAACACAGTCTAGACAGAAGGGTTACGCTGATCGGAGGGCTCGTGATGTAGCATTTATGGTGGGAAAGAGGGTTTTTCTACAACTTTCACCCATGAAGGGCGTAACGAGGTTCAGGAAGAAGGGCAAGTTGAGCCCTAGGTATATTGGTCCTTTTGAGATCCTTGAGAGAGTTGGTGAGGTGGCCTACAAACTTGCATTACCACCCAGCTTATTGGTAGTTCACCTAGTGTTCTATGTTTTCATGCTCCGATAGTATTATGGTGATCCGTCCCATGTATTATACTTCAGCTCAGTCCAATTGGACAAGGATTTGACTTATGTTGAGGAGTCAGTGGCTATCTTGGATAGACAGGTTCGGAAGTTGAGATCAAAGAACATTGCTTCAGTAAAGGTTCAATGGAGGGTCCATTCGGTCGAGGAGGCAGCCTAGGATCCCAAGCACGACATGCAGAGTCATTATCCCCACATTTTCGTCACTTCAGGTATGTCTCTATGCACGTTTGAGGATGAATGTTTATTTTAAAAGGGGAGAATATATCGACCCGATCGATCGTTTTGTGTACTTGCGCTCCGTTTTCCCTTTTGAGTCTTCACGCATGTGTATTTGTAGCTTTATGACTAGCGGGATTGGTTAGTTTCATTCCAGAATGGTTTTGAGTTGATTTGGACCCTTTAGTTTTTGGCTTAGACGCCTAAGTTAGAAATGTTGATCAAAGTTTGACTTTTGTGAAAACGACTTCAGAACGGTGTTTTGATGGTCCGATAGTTTCGTATCGTGATTTTGGACTTGAGCGTATGACCAGAATCGAATTCGAAGCTCCGTAGGTTGATTTATGTTATTTTGTCAAAAATTGGCAATTTGAGGTTTAGAAGTTTTTTCTAAGTTTGACCATATGTTGACTTTTTAGCTATCGGGTTTAGAATTTGGTTTTGGAACTTGGAATAGGTCCGTTTTTCTATTTGGAACTTGTCTGCAAAATTTGGTGTCATTTGAAATTGGATTGATAGGATTCGGATGCATGGTTGCAATTCTAGAGGTTCTTGAACTTTTCTATGAAATTCATGCGTTTTGATGTCCGATTCATAGTTTTAGATGTTATTTTTGTGTTTTGATTGATCGAGTGAGTTCGTATTATATTTTTGGACTTGTGTGTATGTTTGGTTTGGAGCCTCGAGGGCTCGGGTGAGTTTCGGACATGTTTCAGAACTATTTTAAACTGAATCTGGGCTGCTGGTGTGCTGATGCCTCAGGTGTCGCAATTGCGAACACCAACATTGCAATTGATCTTATAAGGGGGATCTCAGGTGTGGCATTTTCGATGCCTAGGTCGCAATTGCAAAGTGGTAGCTGGGCTGGGTAGGTTCGCATTTGCGACATTTTTGTTGCATTTGTGAGGGAAGCAGGTTTCGCAATTGTGAAGCCCATGTTGCATTTGTGACTTTCTGCATAGTCTGTAAGTGCCGCAATTGCGAAGCATCCTTCACAATTGCGACTCAGTGTCACAATTGCGACATCTGCAACTGAATAAAAGGCTGGAAAGTCGGGATTTTATTTCATTTTCTCTCATTTTAAAACCCAAGACTCTGTAGGAGGCGATCTGGAGAGGGGATTTTCATCTACAATCATTGGGTAAGTGATTCTAATCAATTTCCAACTATATTTCATGATTATATATTAGATTTAACATCAAATTTATGAGAATCAAAGAGGAAATTTGGGGATTTTTATCAAAGTTTGAAAAATGAAAATTTGGGTTTTGAGAGTCGATTTGGACTCGGACTTGAAATCAAACCACATATATGGACTCGTAGGGTTATGGTTAGTCGAAATCTACCCTTGGACCCGCGTTTTGACCAGGCAAGCAATGGGTTGACTTTTATTGACTTTTGAAAAATTGTTTAAAGATCATAGCTTTATCTATCGTAATTGGTTTCCCTTGCATTGTTTGATGATATTAAGTCATTTTTGGTTAGATTTGAGCCGTGTGGAGGCGAATTTTAGGGGAAAAGCTATTTTTGAGGGTTGATTTGGCCTAGTTGAGATAAATATCTTGTCTAACTTTATGTGGGGGAACTACCCCGTAGGATTTGGGTTGATTGTGTTATTTGTAATATGTGAAAGCCATATACACGAGGTGACAAGTGTGTACACGGGTTATATGTGGTATTTTGACTTGTTTAGACTTTTAGACTTCTTCCATGCATTTAATTGAATTGTCATAACATGTTATATCTTTCATTGTTTAATTTACTCTCACATGATCTATTTGATGTTGTTAGCACTTGCTCTATCTCTTATTGTTGTGTTTGCTCTTACATGCCTTAGTTGAAGTTATTTCCTCTTTTATTGTTTTGTTACCTTTCTTATTGTTGAATTACTCTTACTTGAAGTTGTTGTTTTGTGGGAATATCTTCTTGTTGTGTTATTGATATTGAAGTTGTAAAAGCTATTATCACATTGAGGTTGATGTTGTTGATTGTTGATATATCTTTCCTTGTTGAGTATTTCTCAATTCATGTTGTTATTATTGAGATTCTTGTTCACATTGTGGTTGAGCCGTGGGCCATATGTTATAGTAACATTGGTATTGTTGATTTTGGAAAGTTGTGGCATATGGGCACATGTGGTGCAAGTTGTTATTGTATTGTGATATTGATGTACGGCGGTATAACGATAGGGGTTGATGTGCATGCAGTGACATAAGGTGGGATTGATGCGCGTGTTTCTAGTAAGAAAATTACTTGAAGCCACGCAGCGAGATAAGGGGGATAAAGTGCGTGTAGCTATTTCGGGAAAAAATGTTTTCAAAAATACCAAAATATAAGGCTCACGCAGCGATATAAGGAAAGATTGTGATTGAGATTGTAAAATATGAATATGAGGCGTGGTACCTCGGTTGTGATTCTTGTTGTACATTCTATGTGAAAAGGGCTTGTTGGTTGAACAATTTTGTTGCCCTTTCATTTGCCTTACTGTTATGTGTCTGTATTTGATTAATTGTTGTTCTTATCATGTGTTCACTCCTCGTTGCCTTTATTGCCTAAAATTCTATTGTTAGTTTACTTTATTGTACTGCTTTGTTATCATTCATATCTTCGCTTTCCGTTAATTGCTTATATTATACTTTGTTCAGATTCCTTGTCCTAGTAGGTGTCTTGACTTGTCCTCGTCACTACTCTACTGAGGTTAGGCTTGATACTTAATAGGTATTGTTGTGGTATACTCATGATACGCTTCTATATATTTTTGTGCAGATCCAGGTACGTCTTCTCGTGCCGGACGCCAGTGATCGATCAGTTATTTCTGGAGACTTCAAGGTATACTTGCTCGACACCCACGTGCCTCGTAGTCACCTTCTATTATTTTCTCGTTATTGTTTATCCTATTATCAGACAGTGTTGTATTAGAGATTTTAGAATATTCTGTAGAGCTTATGACTCAGTTCCACTGGTTTTGGGGATTTTGTTGTTAATGTTCCATTTTGGAGTTATTATGAGCTTTATCAGTTTATTTTATTATCTTAGTTTGTTATTTCTATTAAGCTATCAGTGAATGTTAGGCTTACTTAGTCTTAGAGACCAGGTGCTATCACGATATTCTAAGATGGGAATTTGGGGCCGTGACAATATTAAAGTTGAAAGGGCTGGCAAATGTTGTATTACACTCAAGAGCAGGAAGTTAAGGTATGTGAGGCTAGCTCTCTATGTTTGGGAATTTTAATGATTATCTCTACACTACATTTCTTTTACAATGTTACTAATTGCCTTAGAAATATAATTAAGCTTAGTTCCTTGAATGGTTGCAGAACTTCTATTCTCTAGTTAAGTAATTCGTTCATGACTTTCATTCTGAACATTGTGAGCTCAGTGTGTAATCAATATAGACTTGTGTTTGATGCCCACGAGTCTCAGTCTAGATTACTCAGCATGTCATAAACAGTTGAAGCTTCAGTTCTAGCAATCAGTTCATGAATACATGTCCTAATCTAGTTCTATTCAGCATTCCAGTATCCTGTACCTCAGTATGGTTCAACATTCAGTATCATGTATTACAGTATGATTCTCAGTTCCTGATTTTAAATCCCTGAATATTGAACACCCGTATTTGGGACTGAGACCATAGTTTTTATGCTTTATGCATCTTTGGGCCTGAGGCCGCAGTTATGTATACATATGCTTGGGCACTAGGCCATAGCTTGTGCACACATATATATTGGGCTCGAGGTCGTAGTTTATTTATTCAGATAAATAGGCAGTTCATCATTCAGAAGAGGGAGTATTCATATCCTTACTTCCTTTGTTCAGTTTAGTTATCAGTTCAGTTACTAGTTATCAGTTATCAGTTCTTAGTTATCAGTTATCAGTTCTCAGTTATCAGTTTAGTTTCAGTTTCAGCATTTACAATTCTTTCTTTCAGTTACTTTAGATACCAGTGCAATTCAAATGTAATGACATCCCTTTTGCATGGGGCTTGCATCTCACAATACAGGTAATGATTTATAGGTTGACGATTCAGAGCGCTAGGATTATCGTACCATCTATTTGGTGAGCCCCAGTTCTTTCGGGGCATCATCATTACTTTACATTTTGTCGGTATTTACGGATAGTTAGAGGCTTCATAAACTAGAATAATAGTTAGACAGAGTCGCAAGCTTTTCATGTTAAGTAATGTTGGCTACAGATATGTTTCATACTTATATTAGTGTTTTCGCACTTGATTTATATCATTCAGACTTTTAGTATATCAGTATATGTTAGTTTATATTCTGTATTCAGTATGTTGTGATATTATATGTTGATTCAGTCAGCCGGTTAGTTCTCTTGGTCACATGTAGTCAGGCACCGGGTGTTGTGTTACGTCCATGCCCAGGTTCGGGGCGTGACACTCATGTACTGGTGACACCAGATTTCTGGGATTGGAATAGACCGTGTTATGTTATGAGTTTATTTAACGTATTACAACTTTAATTATCGTTAATAATTGTTATTACTCTGCGTTAAACTGTTAAGATATTAAATTAGCTATCTAGTGTTGGATTGTCTAGCAAGTAGACGTTAGGCGTGATCACGGCCCCGAGGTTGGTAATCTGGTTCGTGACAGAGGCAAACGACCAAATCCCATAAGAATGATTTACAACACTACCGAGGGGAGCGACCAGATCCCATAAGAATGATTTACAACACTGTCGAGGCGAACGACCCAATACCATTAGAATAGTATGTAATCCTGCTGAGGCGAACGACCCGATCCCATTCGAATAGAGAAACTCTCTCACTCGCGAAAATACATGAGAGTCGAGAAGACACGAAACTACCGTTCATAAAATATTTTACAATTTCCAAAGTAAAAGACTCGGTCAATATTTTCTTCTAGTCTCAATCCCAGTCATAAATTAAAGAAATCAAATATACAAATAACATATTTAAGGCATGATGTGAATCTAAGTCTACCCGGATATAAATATGAATATAGCTACATACGGACTCTCGTCACCTCCTGTGTATGTAGCCCCCACAAGATTAGACCTCTTACAAGATTAGACAAGACACTTACCTTGCTTCCAAGCCACTACTCGGCTCTAAGAGTTCACTAGTAGTCCCCAAACGACGCCGAGCAATCCAGAACTAGTCAAAAGTCATACAAACTAATCAATATATGCTCACAAGTTCACAATTTATCTATTAGAGTAATTTTCTAACTCAATTTGGAAGGTCCATAAAAGTCATCCCAGGACCACGTGCCCGAATTTCAAATATTTCGAAGATAAATATTACCCATGACATTACGAACTCAAATATATAACTTATTCCCAATTCCATAAATAATTTCATGGTCAAGTTCCATTTTTATCAAACCCTGGGTTCTTCAACAAAATCCCAAAATTCCACAATTTATATGTTAAAATCTACCCATATCCATGTATTTAACTCCAGAATTTGTAGAATTCACTTACCTTGTGATGTTGATGAAAATCCCCCTCAAAAGAGCTCTCAAATTCGTCCAAACCAAGTAAAAATATGAGAGAAATGGGCTAAGTCCAAAAAAACAAAGTTGTCTGCCCAGGGATTTCTTCTTCGCGACCGCGTAAGGTTACTCGTGATCATGAAAGCCAATTGTTCCAGCTGACTAAAGATTCACTTCGCTTTTGCGGCAGACCCATTGTGTTCACGATGCGCCATCTCCAAGTCTTCTACGTTCGCGATCCCCCAGTCGCATTCGCGAATGCCAATAACCTTCCAGTCCAACTCGGCCCCTCCCTTCTTCGCGTTCAGAAAGGGGGATCTGGTTCGCGAAGAGGAACCAGATCCTCCATCACGTTCGTGAGGCCCTCCTCACATTCGCGAAGAGTAAAATCTCAGGGCCCTCACCAGCCTTCTTCGCAATCGCGAGACTACCTTCGCGATCGCGAAGCACACCAACACAATAGCAATTTCAGCCAACTTTAACTTAGCTCTGGGTGGTCCGAAACACACTTGAGCCACCCGGGACCCTGTCCAAATGTACCAACAAGTCCATAAATATACTACGGACCTACTCGAAGCCGCGGAACACATAAAATAACATCAGAACCTAGAATCGCACCTCAAACCCAAATTAATCAACTTTTAAGCTTCAAACTCATTTCAGCCAATTCCAAACGCGATGAACCATAATTAGACAACTCGGAATAAGCCAAATTTTATGCACAAGTCAAAAATCACAATACAAACCTATTATAAGGCTCGGAATCGCTAACGGATATCAACAATATCAAAGTCAACTTCAAATCAAACTTAGAAAATTATATAACTTTCAAAATGCCAACTTTTAACAATAAGCGTTGAAACACTCCCGGTCCATCCAAAATATGATCCGAACATACGCCCAAGTCCAAAATCATCATACGAACCTAATGGAACCTTAAAATCCCGATTCTGAGGTTGTTTACTCAAAGTGTTGACTCAAGTCAAACTTGGCCACCTTAGGCCACTATTATGGTACTAAGTATTTTGAATTCAACCCGAACCCTTCCAAAACCAAACCAACCATCCCCACAAGTCATATAATAGTAAAAAAACATGCGGGAGGTATTAAATAGGGGAACATGGATTTAGAAATCATAACGACTAGTTGGGCCGTTATATTCTCCACCTCTTAAACAAACGTTCATCCTCGAACGAGTTTAGAATCATACCTAAAGTGCTGAATAAGTGCGGATATCTGCTCTGCATGTCCTCTTCAGTCTCCCAAGTCGCTTCCTCGACCGGTTGACCCCTCCACTGCTGATATCTTCTTAGACCTTAGCTGGCGGACCTGCTTGTCAAAAATGGCAACTAGATCCTCCTCATAACCCAAGTGCTCATCTAGCTGAACTGTGTTGTAATCCAACACATGTGACCTGTTGGCATGGTACCTCCGGAGCATAGACACGTGGAATATCAGATGAACTACCGACAAATTGGGAGGCAAAATAAGCTTGTATGCAACCTCTCCAACTCGCTCCAATACCTCGAATGGACTGATGAACCTCGGACTCAGCTTGCCCCTCCTTCTGAACCTCATGATACCCTTCATTGGCGAGACTTTCAAGAGAACCTTCTCACCTACCATGAATGACAATTCGTGCACCTTATGATTCGCGTAACTCTTCTTCCTGAACTGTACCGTGCGAAGTCGCTCCTGAATTAACTTTACCTAATCCAAGGCATCCTTTACCAAATCAGTATCATATAACCTAGCCTCGTCAGGCTCAAACCAACCAATGAGGGAACGACATCACCGACCATACAAGGCCTCAAATAGAGCCATCTCGATGCTAGACTAATAACTGTTGTTATAAGCAAACTCGGCCAATGGTAAAAATTGATCCCACTACCCTCCAAAGTTAATTACACATGCTCATATCCTCTAAAATTTGAATTGTCCGTGCCGATTGTCCGTCGGTCTGTGGATGAAAGGCCATGTTTATCTATACCTGGGTACCCAACTCACTCTGTACAGCTCTCCAGAAGCGTGAAGTGAACTGAGTGCCTCTATCTGAAAAGATGGAAATAGGAACGCCATGCAACCGGACGATCTCTTGAATATAAATCTGGGCCAACCTCTCTGAAGTGTATGTAGTCATCACCATAATAAAGTGTGCAGACTTGGTCAGTCTGTCGACAATGACCCAAAACGACATCAAATTTTCTCAACGTCCGCGACAAACCAACCACAATATCCATAGTGATGAAGTAAGCCACCTGGCCTCTGGTGCTCGTACTTAACCTGCTGGCAATTTAGACATCTAGCCACATACTCAACTATGTCCTTCTTCATCCGTCGCCACCAGTAATGTTGCCTCAGTCACGATACATCTTCCTGACACCTGGATGAATAGAATACCGCAAACTATGTGCCTCTTCTAGAATCATCCCCCTTGGGCCATCTATAGTAGGAATACATAAGCGACCCTAGAGTCGCAGAACACCATCATCATTGATAGTAACCTCCTTGGCATCACCCTATAGCACCGTCTCTCTAAGGACCAGCAAGTGAGGATCGTCATACTAACGAGCCTTGATCCGCTTGAATAAGGAAGACTGGGCCATAACATATGCAAGAACTCGACTTGGCTCTGAAATATCCAACCTCAATAGTCAGTTAGCTAAGGACTGGATGTCCAAATCCAATGGCCTCTCCTCCCCTGAAATGAATGCCAAACTACCAATACTCTCGGCCTCTCTGCTCAAGGCATCCGCGACCACATTCGCCTTGCCCGAATGATAAAGGATGGTAATATCACAATCCTTCAGTAACCCAAGCCACCTACGCTACCTCGGATTAAGATCCCTCTACTAAACAAATGCTACAAACTGCGGTGATCGATGTAAACATCATAGGACACCCCATAAAGATAATGCCTCTAGATCTTGAGAGCATGAACTATCACAGCCAACTCTAAATTGTGCACAGGTTAATTTTTCTCATGGGACTATAGCTTATGTAAAGAATATACAATAACTCGCCCCTCCTGCATCAATACACAACCCAAACCAATGCATGAAGCATCGCAATACAAAGTATACATCCCCGAACCGGAGGGCAAAACCAACACTGGTGCTGCAGTCAATGCGATCTTGAGCTTCTGAAAGCTCACCTCACAATCATTAGACCACCTGAACTGAGCACCCTTCTGGGTCAATCTAGTCAAAGGAGCTACAATAGATGAGAAACCCTCCACAAACCGACGATAATAACCTGCTAGCCCCAAGAAACCCCTAATCTCGATCACTGTGGTAGGACGAGGCCAACTATGAACTGCCTCGATCATATTGGGATCCACCTTAATGCCCTCACCTGGTACAACATGCCCCAAGAAAGCCACAAAATCTAACCAGAACTCGCACTTGCAGAACTTAGCATATAACTTTTGTTCCCGTAAGGTTTGAAGCACTATCCTCAAATTCTCCTCGTACTCCTCTATACTACACGAGTATATCAATATGTCATCAATGAAGACAATCCCAAATGAGTCAAGATATGGCCTGAACACCCGATTCATCAAATCCATAAACACCGTCGGGGCATTAACCAAGCCGAAAGACATCACTAAAAACTAATAGTGCCCATATCTAGTACAGAAAGCCATCTTTGGAATATCTGAAGCACAGATCCTCACCTGATGATACCCAGATCTCAAGTTGATCTTCGAGAATACTCTAGCACCCTGTAGCTGATCAAACAAATCATCAATGCGAGGCAACAGGTACTTATTCTTGATGGTGACTTTGTTCAGCTGGCGGTAATCAATACACATCCGCATACTCCCATCCTTCTTCTTCACAAATAATACCGGTGCACCCTAAGGCGACACACTCGGCCTGATGAATCCCTTCCCAAGTAACTCCTGGAGCTACTCCTTCAACTCTCTCAACTTATTTGGTGCCATGTGATAAGGCAAAATAGAGATGTGCTGGGTGCCTGGCACCAAATCAATGCCAAAATCGATATTCCGATCTGGTGGCATACATGGTAGATCAGTAGGAAATACATCGAAAAACTCCCGCACCACAGGCACTGAATCTATCATGGGATTCTCCATAGTGGTATCTTGAACAAAGGCCATATATGCCAAACAACCCTTCTCAACTATGTTGAGCCTTCAAGAAAGAAATAACCCGACTGGAAGTACCAATATGTGAAACCCTCCACTCCAATCTAGGCAACTCAGGCATCACCAAGGTAAAAATCTTGGCAATGCAATCGAAAATGGCATGGTACAGAGACAACCAGTCCATGCCCAAGATAACCTTGAAGCCAATTATCGAGCAATAGAAGATATGCTCTGGTCTCATAACCACAAAAAGTCAGTACCCAGGATCAGTAAACCCAATCCACAACAATCGAATCACCCATTGGCGTGGACACAAATACAGGAACACCCAAGGACTCACGAGATACATCCAGATAAGGAGCAAATAGAGAAGAGACATAGGAATAAGTAGACCCTAGATCAAATAGTACCGAAGCATCTCTACGGTAGACATAAATAGTACATATGATCACTGCATCAGAGGCGACTGCCTCTGGCCTGGCTGGGAAGGCATAGAATCTTGTCGGAGCGCTACCTGACTGGCCTCTACCTCTAAGGTGACCCCTACCTACTACCCTCTTCCTCAGGCCGGTCGGTACAGCAGCTAGTGCGGTATCATAAGCCGATGGTCTTACTGCACTGCCTTGCCCTAAAGATTGGGAGAAAACCTCTTCGCGTGGTCCAACTCCCGCAAAACAACCTCTCTGAGTGGAGAACTGCTGACTCTGAGTATGACCCTGATAGCTTGAATACCCACTAGAGGAACACTGAATAGCTTGCGGGCCATAAGTACTCTTTGGCATAGTGCTGAAGTAGGGTCGCGCTAGAGCACCTCGAGTAGGTTGTGGTACTGAATGCATGGTCCTGCTAGGATGGACCCTCATAAACTGACCCCTGCCCCCAGATGGAGCGCCACTAAATCCACCAACATACTGAGGCCGCTTATCCCTCGACGCATTCTCTCTGCTCTGGTTGTAGATACGCTCTTTCCTCCGAGCTATCTCCACAACCTGAAGGAATGGAGTCCCCATCTCTGCCTCACGGGCCATAGAAACCTGAATTTCAGGGTGCAGGCCTGCAACAAACCTCCGCACTCTCTGCATCCGTGGGGAGTATAATAGTTGCATGATAAGATAATTCAGTGAACCTCGCCTTGTAGTCGGTTACAGACATCTGGCCCTGTCGAAGCCGCTCAAACTGACTCCGTAGCTCCTCTTTCTATGAAGGTGGAATATACTTCTCCAGGAAAAGATGTGTAAATTGATCCCAAGTCAAGGGAGGTAAACCTGCTGGCCTGCTTTGGAGATAAGACTGCCACCATCTACGGGCCTTTCCCTCTAGCTGAAATGTGGTGAAGTCCACACCGTTGGACTCCAATACTCCTATATTATGTAGCCTCTCCTTGCAACGGTCAATGAAATCATGTGGGTCCTTTGGCCCTCACCGCTAAAGACAGGAGGACAAAGCCTAGTCCATCTGTCCAGCCGCTTCTGCTCCTCAACGGTTGCGACCGGTCTAGTCTCTGGTCTAACTGTTGCAATTGGTTGAGCCCTTCCCACAGATAGTGCACCTGGGGTCTGATAAACGGCAGCAGTGTGACCTGGAGCATGAGCGGTAGGAGTCTGTGCTCCCCCTCCTACCTGAGATGTGGCTGGATCCGCTGGAAATAGTCCATCCTGGGTCATAGAATCCATGAACCGCATCATACGGCCCAAGACCTCCTGAAAGACTGGTGCGGTCATAAAATATGCTTGGGCCGGCTCAGCTGCAAGTGCCTCCTCCTGCTCCTCAATAATAGGATCCTCCACCGGATCCACTGGTGGTAATACAGGAGAAAATCTAGGACACCCTCGTACTCTAACAAGAGTTGTGGCCCTCCCTCGGCCTCTGCCTCTGCCTCTAACAACCGGGGGAGTAAGCCCTCGGGCGCCGGGTACAACCGTAGCGCGCGTTCTAACCATCTGTGAGAGAATAAGAGAAAACTACTTAGCACAACATCAACTGCATGACAGGAGATAAAGAAATAGAAGTTTCCTAACACCATATACCTCTCGAATATAAGTACGGACATCTCCGCATCGATTTGCAAGACTCTACTAGGCACACTCATAACTCGTGAGACTTATGTGAACCTTGTGATCTGATACCAAAAGTGTCATGACCCAAATCCTATCGTAGGTCGTGATGGTGCCCAATATTGCTGTTAGGCAAACCAATGGTAAACCTCCAACTTATAATTCACTTTTACTTTTAAAATCAGAAATTTCTTTAAGTACACCGAATTAAATGGAGATCGTATGGAAACATATGTACTTCTTTACCAAAATACCAAGTACGAATAAAACATAAATCACAGTGATAATAATAATAAGTACAACAGTGAATAATCACTAGTAACCCCCAAAATTCGGTGTTACATGTGCATGAGCCATCTATGGAATATACAAAACCACTACAGCTATTGTCTCAAATGAAATGGACAAAAACAATAAATAAGACAGAGAGAGACTCCGGGTGCTGCAGATCTAAGCATGGAAGGCAGCTCACCACTAAGTCTCCATGTGATGCGTCTACATGCCCATATGACCACTGGAAGTACCTATCCTAGTACCTGCGCAATTAGTGCAGAAGGGTCACATGAGTACGTAAATTAATGCTACCTAGTAAGTATCTAGTCTAACCTCGAAGAAGGAGTGATAATGGATCGACTTGACACTTAGTAGTGGTAAAAATAATAAAATACATAAAGTAGACAGGTATGAAACACAACAAGTAACAATGAAACAGATAAGCTTTAATAATAAATTTCTAAACATAGATCATTACGAAATCACTAAAATGCCACAACCGTCCTCACACAGACTAAATCAACCAATACCAATACCAAATCAAATTTCAAGTGTTACACACGAGTCTACCAAGGCGAACGTCCTGATCCTATAGGAATATCTCATAATATTGCCGAGGTGAATGTCCTAATCCCATAAGAATGATTTACAACCCTACCGAGGCGGACGACCAAATCACAAAAGAATGATTTACAACACTGCCGAGGTGAACAGCCTGATCCCATTAGAATTGTTTGTAATCCTGTCGAGGCAAACGAACCGATCCCATTAGAATAGAGAAACTCTCTCACTTGCGAAAATACACGTGACTCGAGAAGACACGAAAATATCATTCATCAAATATTTCACAATTTCCAAATTAAGAGACTCGGTCAATAGTTTATTCTAGTCTCAATCCCAGTCATAAACTAAAGAAATCATATATACAATATTAATACAAATAGCACATTTAAGGCATGATGTGAATCTAAGTCTACCGGGACATAAACATGAATATAGCTACGTATGGACTATCGTCACCTCGTGTGTATGTAGCCTTCACAGCAAGTAGCACACAACAATTTATATACCTAAGGGGATCATTCCCTCTTACAAGATTAGGCAAGAGACTTACCTCTCTTCCAAGCTCACTACTTGGCTCTAAGACCTCACTAATAGTCTCCAAATGAGGTCGAGCAATCTGAAACTAGTCAAAAGTCATACAAACTAATCAATATATGCTCACAAGTTAATAATTCATATATTAGAATAATTTCCCAACCCAATTCGGAAAGTCCTAAAAAGTCACATTGAGCCCACATGTCCGGATTTCAGAAATTTTCGAAGATAAACATTACTCATGACATTACGAACTCAAATATATAACATATTCCCAATTCCATAATCAATTTCATGGTCAAATATCATTTTTACCAAACTCTAAGTTCCTTAATAAAAATCCCAAAAATCCACAATCTCTATGTTAATCTACCCATAATCCATGCATTTAACTCAAAAATTGGTAGAATTCACTTACCTTCTGATGTTGATGAAAATTCCCCTCAAAAGAGCTCTCAAATTCGTTTAAACCAAGTGAAAATGTGAGAGAAATGGGCTAAGTCCCGAAATAAAAAGTTGCCTGCCCAAGGGTTTCTTCGCGATCGCGGAAGGTTGCTCGCGATCGCGAAGACCAACTATTCCAGCTGACCAAAAATGCCCTTCGCATTTGCGGCAGATCGGTCTCATTCACAATGTGCCATCTCCTAGCCTTCCGCATTTGCGATTCCCCAGTCGCGTTCACGATGGCCAATAACCTTCCAGCCCAACTCAGCCCCTCCCTTCTTCACGTTCACGAAGGGGATCCGCATTCGTGAAGAGGAACCAGATCCTCCATTGCATTCACGGGGCCCTCTTCGCGTTCGCGAAGAGTAAAATCTTAGGCCCCTCATCATCCTTCTTTGCGATTGCGGAACTACCCTCGCGATCGCGAAGCACACTAGCACACCAGCAATTTCAGCCAACTTTAACTTAATTTCGGGTGATCCGAAATATACCCGAGCTACCCCGCGACCTCATCCAAATGTATCAACAAGTCCATAAGTATACTAAAGACCTACTCGAAGACTCAGAACACATAAAATTACACCGGAACCAAGAATCACATCTCAAAACCAAATTAATCAACTTCTAAGCTTCAAAGTCATTTCAACCAATTCCGAACGCAACGAACCATAATTAGACAACTCGAAATGACGCCAAATTTTATGCACAAGTCACAAATCACAATACGAACTTATTCCAAGGCTTGGAATCCCAAAAGGACATCTATAACACCAAAGTCCACTTCAAATCAAACTAAGAAAATTCTAAAACCTTCAAAATGCCAACTTTCAACAATAAGTACTGAAACGCTCCCGGTCCACCCGAAACTCGATTCGAACATACGCTCAAGTCCAAAATTATTATACGAATCTATTAGAACCTTCAAATCTTGATTTCAAGATTGTTTACTCAAAGTGCTGACTCAAGTCAAACTTTGCCACCTTAGACCACTATTATGGAACTAAGTGTTCCGAATTTAAACCGAACCCTTCTAAAATCAAATCAATCATTCCCGCAAGTCATAAAATAGTAAAAGCACATATATGAGGTCCTAAATAGAGGAACATAGATCTAAAAATCAAAACGACATATATGTCTAAACTTCGATAAGCCTTGAAGTAGGGGCATTTGTAGACATATAAATTTTAAAGATCAAATACATTCTGTTGCGCCTCTAGAAGACAAGCTTAAAAGTCCATTAAGGGTTTCCAGGAGGCTACTCTACCCCATTACTTTTCCCTCTCACAACTATAAGTAGGAGTCTTCGTAACACAAAAAGAACACCAAGAACAATCTTCAATGCCTTAGATTAAACTACATAAAATTCAAGAACAAGCTACAAGCCCTTTGATTAAAATACGTCAAGATCAAGATCAAGCTTCAAGCACTTAGATTAAAATAAAATAAAATTCAGGATCAAGCTCAAAGGCTTTTGAATTTATTTCTTGAAAAGAAGAATCAGAGGATTCATAGAGATAGTATACTCATATTACCCAGAAATAAACTATTATGATTGTTTCAATATTTGTCAATGTTATTGTTTCTGACACAAATTGTTTGGTCTATAAATTGTAGCACGCCGAGTAGGAGAATTTCTACCTCTCATCATTGAAATTACTTAAAGAAAATTAACTCCAAATTAATTTCCTCTAAGGATACTGATTTCATGTTCTCAGCTAATATGGAAAGCATCCTTGATGTTAACTTGTGAAGTATCAGACCAGTTATAAGGAGCAAAACAAGCTTGTTGGGACAACAAGCACTCAAAGTGTCATCCGCATTAACTCATGTTTTTGGATCTTTATCCTCAAAAGGAGAAAGATCCTCTACCAACGTATCATAAGGAGGAAGCAATGTTGCTTAAAGAATTAAGAAGACTCTAGCTCTATTTGACCTCTCTAGATCCAAAAACTCCGCTATGAAAGAAAATAATAATACTTCAAGTGATAGATCTCTCCACTTATACTGCATAATGTGAGCCAATCAAGGATCAATCTATGTGATAATCCATGATATCGTTCATCATCCATAGCATCCTTTCTTGGAGATCAAATATATTCCAATGAGTTAATTCTCTATATCTTAAAAATTTGTTGCAAATAAATTGACATTTCCGATGGGACAAAATATGCCCTTTATCTATATGTTTTATCACAAAACATATCTGAAAAATTTGGAGCAATTTATGTGATGGACGCATGGAAAATCAACAACACTGCATGCAAAATATCTATGATGCTACATCCAACTATTGTGATCGTGTTGGCCCAACGACAAGGAGTAAACTCAGATTTTGTGGAATCGACAAATATATATACATTGGAGACGATGAAGAGAAGAAAATCTTCAGCAATTGGGGCAATCTATGGGGGAAACATCTCTTATTCTATTTAACTAGTTCCTCGTCAAAGTCGTAAAACTACAAGGATGGAGGACCACAATAATCCTTCACCGAAATCGCAAAATCGCAAGAGGGATGCACCAAATGATTCTTCATTAAAGTTACATTTACAGCTTTGCTCCCAAGTTGTCTTCATTCAATTGGTGATGTCTATTCACATCTCAATATAGCTCCTCTTTAGTCCCTCGTGTTTGTTGTTTTGCGTATTACAAAAGGTATCGCATCATTTTACTAAGGTTGTCAATGGTAAAAGTCTCCTACTCTATGTGGAATTGATATTGGCTTTAAAATTCAAGAGAAGTTGAACTTTACACCTAAAAGAGCAGAAACTTATGTATCTCCTTTATTCGAAAGAGTCAAGCAATTTGAGTAATAAAGTTTGTGCAAACTCAAAAGAGATCTTTGTTCCACGTGGGATAAAGTTAACTTAGTTTATAAATTTGATAATATTTGGACTTATCAAGTCCAGCATTGCTAAATTTTAAACAAAGTCTCTTTGTGGAAGAATTTCTTTATTAGGTAAAGTGGTATTCAAGCACAATTTTGAATTAAGAAGCTTAATACCAGATCACAACGTCGATCGTCAATTCTGTTTTTATCAAGACATCCCTAGTTGCTTGGATCGAGATTTCCTTGTGGCCTCACTAATTATGCCCAAGATAACTTGCATCTTGTCTAAAAGCATGTCAAAGGCCATATTTTCCCCTATTAATTAAGCCCCAGATGAAGAAGTATGTCTCATCTGATTATAAGTCTTGGTGGGCAAAAGTCCATGGAAACTTCCTTGGAAACCACTTCCAATGCACTTAGAGAATATACCTCAAGAGCATAACAAGGAAGACAAGCCTCCTTTAAAATCTAAAGTAGTTGTGCCACATAGAAGTAAGGGACCTCCATATGAAAAATTTCGAAAAGAAAAGTTGCCTACTCAAGCTCATCAAGCTTCTAACAAGCGACCATCTCAAGATGAAAGTAGTAGCAGTCAAGGAGATTGTAGTTGGAAGAAAGTGAAACCATATTAAAACAAGCTAGGAGAGACTAATTTGCATGTGGTGGAAATTTTTGACAGTGATGGTAATCCTTCCACGACTTTGATAGATATTAAAGAGGTAATTATTTAAACACCCGTCTTATCCCATGAAACTTTAATGACTTTACTAATTATTTATCTTTTCTATGCAGCCAAATGGCTTCGGTATTTTAGTAGCGTCACACCAAAGCAAGCCACAAGGTAACAGTACATTTATAGCAGGGAGATTCAAGGAAATTATTTTCGACATTTAAATTAGAGAAAGAGTTAACTTCTATTCCTCTAATGATTCTAGAGAAAAATTGGGATCTGATTTTTCCAAATAACCAGCAGCCATCGCGTCCATCTTTGACGAAAAAAAGTTGTCTTTAACCTTCGAAAGAATCTTATATCGGATGCCTGGGCTAAGATCAAGGATAAGCTTTCCAACCTTACTGTAGACCTTGCTTCCTCTCTTAAATAAGAAGTCGAATTGTTTCTCGAGGAGATAGATGGAAAAGATATGGATATTTCCCCTTTAAAGGACTAACTGAAGTCTTTCTTTGAACTTGCCACTTCTTATCACTATGCAAGATCGGATCTTTCTAATAATGTTGTTGAAGTCGAAAAAATAGAGTTATTTTGAATAGCCGGGAAATATCTCGATTTTGTCTTGATTGAAAAAATAAGAAGGCCGAAAGACTGTCTAACACCAGTCAATCTATTAAGGAGGCGAAGGACAAGGCAAAGAAGTTAAAGAGAAGTTGTTCCTGGTGACCGATCCACATAATGCTCAACATTTATGGAGATCAAATATATCCCAAGGAGGTCCGCATTATCCTACATTCGACAAATATGCTAATCCAGTCCTCGAATCACAGAGAACAATTGATAGATGTCATGACCCAAATTCTAACCTGTCGTGATGGCGCCTATTTCGATGCTAGGCAAGCCGACAATCTCAATAAACCATAATTTCTTTTAAGTTTGAAAATATGATATTTAAACACAACTCATAAATCTCGCAAATACCAATAGAAGCACTCCCAAAATTTGGTGTCACTGAGTACATGAGCATCTAATATGAATACAAGTCTGAACAATACGGTCCATAACAGTCTGAGACCAAATACTGTAAATAAGGAGATAGGAAAGGAGAGGCAAGGTCTGCGAAATACGACAGCTACCTCTAAATCTTTGAAAAATCAACTGTGCAAAAGAATCATCGCCCGCTATGTCCGGAAACACCTGAATCTGCACACGAAGTGCAGGGTGTAGTATGAGTACAACCAACTCAACAAGTAATAATAATAAATAAGGAACTGAAGATAGTGACGAGCTACACAGCTACAGTTCATATTCTATATTTCCAGCAAAGAATAGACATGCTTTCAAATCTAGCAGTTTAAGTCAAATCAATTTATACAGTTCATGTTCATGTAATCCGAATATAAAATCTTTCAGAGATTTCACAACAACGACAGATAGCAACTAAGTGCAACAATAAATGGAAAGCAAGTACAACCTCTCAGGACAACAATCACTCACTGGGCTGCCAGCCCTCATCACTCACACTCAATGGGTACCCGCGCTCATTGGGGTGTACAGACTCCGGAGGGGCTCCTACAGTCCAAGCACTATAATCTGCACGGACAACTTACGTGCCATAATATAAATATCTGGATATGCACGGCCAACTCACGTGCTATAGTATAATATAAAGATCCGCATGGACAACTCACGTGTTGCACGGCCAACTCACGTGCTATTGTATAATATCTCACAATCAGGCCCTCGGCCTCACTCAGTCATAAATCTCTCTAGTCTCTCGGGCACTCAACAATAAAAAAATCAGCCTGATACAATAATGATATGATACATCAATAATGAACAAATAGATACTGAGATAAATAATCAAGCAAGTTGTGACTGAGTACAAAACAAATATTTAAGCAGATAATTCAACATGTATACGACCTCTATGGGTCCCAACAATACCAACACATAGCCTAAGCATGGTTTCTAGCATGACTTATAGTCAAATTTCCACGGGGCAGATCAAGTCACAATCCCCTCGGTGCACGCCCACACGCCCGTCACCTAGCATGTGCGTCACCTCCAAAGTAATCACATGATACCAAATTACAGGGTTTCATACCCTCAGGACCAGATTTAAAACTATTACTTACCTCAGAGCGTGAACTTATTTACTCTGATATGCCTTTTCCTCGCAAATCGGCCTTCGAATGCCTCGAATCTAGTCACAAATAATTTGTTTCAGTCAATCAAATTTATTGGAATTAATTCCATAACAAAATACTAATTTTCCATAAAAATCCGAAATTTAGCTCAAATCGGAACCCGACAAAAGTTACAAAATCCGAAAACACATTCAACCACGAGTCTACCCATACCAAGTTTACCCAATTCTGAGCTCAACTCGACCCTCAAATCTACAAATCTTATTTCCAAATTTCTAAGTTCAAATCTCTGATTTACACCTCAACATCATGTAATCTAGTCGGATTATTCGATGATAATTCAATATTATGGAGTAGAAATGATCACAAGAGACTTACCTCAAGTTTTCCTTGATAATCTATTAAAAATCGCCTCTCCTCAAGCTCCAATTTGACAAAAATGACGAATGGGACGAAGTCCCTGCTTTATAATTCTGCCCAGACAGCCTCGGTCCTTCCTCGATTTTAGCCTTCGATCGTGGTCATCGATCCTGGGTCTTGATCCAGGGCCTCGATTCTGACCCTCGATCATGGCCCTCGATTCTGGCCTTCGATCATGGCTTCGATCCTGGTCCTCGACCCTGCCTTCGATCGTGTCCCTCGACCCTGGGCTCGATCGTAGCTTGATTCTGGGCTCGATTATTGGGCTCGAATTTGGGCGATTCTGGGCGATTCTGGGCTCAATTATGGCCTCGATTTCTGGCAGAAGGAATTTCAAGCAAAAGGAAATTGCAGCAGCTGTTTTAGTTCAATTTTTGATCCGTTAACCATCTGAAACTGACCCGAGGCTCTCGGGACCTCAACCAAATATACCAACAAGTCCTAAAACATCATACGAACTTAGTCGAATCCTCAATTCACCTCAAACAATGCTAAAACCATGAATTACACCTCAATTCAAGCCTAATGAACTTTGAAATTTCAAGTTTCTACAAACGACTCTGGAACATATCAATTCATGTCTGATTGACCTCAAATTTTGCACACAAGTCATAAATGACATAATGGAGGTATTCAAATTTTCAGAATCGGATTCCGACCTCGATATCAAAAAGTCAACCCCCAGTCAAACTTCTCAAAAATTCAACTTTCGCCATTTCATGCCAAATTTCACTACGGACCTCCAATTAGTTTTTAGGACATGCTCCTAAGTCCAAAATCAACATACGGAGCTATTGAAATTATCAAAATTCAAATCCGAGGTCGTTTACACATAAGTCCACATCCGGTCAGCTTCTCTAACTTAAATTTTTCAATTATGAGACTAAGTGTCTCATTTCACTCCGAATTCTTTCCGAACCCGAACCAACTATCCCGGCAAGTCATAAAATAATTATAAAGTATAAATTGAGCAGTAAATAGGGGAACAGGGTTATAATACTCAAAACGACCGGCCAGGTCATTACATTCTCCCCTATTAAACAAGCGTTCGTCCTCGAATGGGTTTAGAATAATACCTGAAGTCTCAAATAAGTGTGGATATTTGCTCCGCATCTCCTACTCAATCTCCCAAGTAGCTTCTCCGGCTGGCTGGCCTCTCCACTGCACCTTCACTGATGTTATGCTCTTTGACCTCGTCTTTCTAACCTGCCGGTCTAAAATAGCCACCGGTTCCACCTCATAAGTCAAATTACTGTCCAGCTGTACTGTACTGAAATCTAGAATATGAGACAGATCTCTGACATATTTTCGTAACATGGATACATGGAACACTGGATGAACACCTGATAGACTAGGTGGCAAAGCAAGTTCATAAACCACCCCTCCAATTTTCTTAAGTATCTCAAAAGGCCCAATGTACTGAGAGCTCAACTTGCCCTTCTTCCCGAACCTCAACATACCCTTCATGGGTGAAATCTTGAGCAGAACCTTCTGCCCAATCATGTAAACAACATCACTAACTTTCCTGTCGGTATAACTCTTTTGTCTAGACTGTGCCGTGCGAAGCCGTTCCTGAATCACTTTGACCTTCTCTAAAGCACCCTGAACCAAGTCAGTACCCAATAGCCTAGCCTCACCCGGCTCAAACCAATCCATCGGAGACCGGCACTGTCTCCCATACAAAGCCTCATACGGAGCTATCTGAATACTCGACTGGTAGTTGTTATTGTAGGCAAACTCTGAGAGTGGCAGAAATTGATCCCAAGAACCCCCCAAATCAATGACACAAGGGCATAGCATATCCTCCAATATCTGAATGGTGCGCTCGAACTGTCCGTTCGTCTGAGGATGAAATGTTGTACTTAACTGAACCTGTGTGCCCAATTCTCGCTGCACTGCTCTCCAAAAATGTGATGTAAACTGCGTGCCCCGATCTGATATGATGGACACTGGCACACCGTGTAAGCGAACAATCTCGCGAATATAAATCCCAACTAACCACTCCAAAGAATAATTAGTACCAACTGGGATAAAATGTGTGAACTTGGTCAACCGATCTACAATCACCCAAACAACATCAAACTTTCTCAAGGTATGTGGGAGCCCAACTACGAAATCCATGGTAATACGCTCCCATTTCCACTCCAGAATTTCAAGTCTCTGAAGCAATCCTCCCGGCCTCTGATGTTCATACTTTACCCGTTGACAATTTAGATACCGAGCTACAAACCCAACTATATATTTCTTCATCCGTCTTCGCGGCACCTGGATGAATGGAGTACCGCGAACTGTGACCTTCCTGGAGAATCAACTCACGCAAACCATATACATTAGGCACACATAGCCTGCCCTGCATCCGTAATACCCCTTCATCTCCAATAGTGACTTCCTTGGTATCACCGTGCTGAACCGTGTCCTTAAGGACAAGCAGATGTAGATCAGATGTAGATCATTATACTAGAACTCTCTGATGCAATCATATAAAGAAGACTGGGAAACCACACAAGACAAAACTCGATTCGGCTCGGAAACATCCAATCTAACAAACTCATTAGCCAAGGCCTGAACATCCAAGGCTAAAGGCTTCTCTGCTACCGGTAAGTATGCTAAGCTGCCCAAACTCTCCGCCATACGACTCAAGGCATCAGCCACCACATTGGCCTTTCCAGAATGATAAAGAATGGTGATATCATAATCCTTAAGCAACTCTAACCACCTTCATTGCTGCAAATTAAGATCTTTCTATTTAAACAAATATTGTAAACTCCGATGATCGGTATATACCTCACACTGGACACCGTACAAGTAATGCCGCCAAATATTTAAGGCATGAACAATGGCTGCTAACTCAAGATTGTGGACTGGATAATTCTTCTCATGTACCTTTAACTGTCTGGATGCATAGGCAATCACCCTACCGTATTATATAAGCACTGCATCGAGACCAATACATGACGCGTCACAATACACAATATAAGACTTTGAAACTATAGGCAACACCAATATTGGAGTTGTAGTCAAAGCTGTCTTGAGCTTCTGAAAGCTTTCTTCACATTCATCCGACCACCTGAACGGAGCACCTTTCTGGGTCAATTTAGTCATATGCGATGCAATAGACGAGAAACCCTCCATGAAGCGACAATAATAACCGGTCAAGCCGAGAAAACTCCAAATCTCAGTAACTGAAGATGGTCTGGGCCAATTCTGAACTACCTCTATTTTCTTCAGATCCACATTAATTCTTTCACTGGACACTATATGTCCCAAGAATGCCACTGAACTAAGCCAGAACTCACACTTAGAGAATTTGGCAAAATGTCTCTCATCTCTCAGCCTCTGTAATACAATACCCAAGTGTTGTGCATGCTCCTCCTGGATACATGAGTACACCAAAATATCATCAATAAATACCACTACAAATAAATCAAGATACAGCTGGAACACACTATTCATCAAATATATAAATGTTATTGGGGCATTTGTTAGCCCAAAAGACATCACACGAAATTCATAGTGGCCATAACGAGTTTTGAATGTCGTCTTTAGAATATCTGAATCCCAAATTTTCAACTGGTGATACCTCGATCTCAAATCAATTTTGGAGAACACCCTCGCTCCCTGAAGCTAGTCAAATAAGTCATCAATACGCGTCAAAGGATATTTATTCTTGATTGTAACCTTGTTCAACTGCCTATAATCAATACACATCCGCATAGTACCACCTTTCTTTTTCACAAACAGAACCGGTGCACCCCAAGGTGACACACAAGGCCTAATAAACCCCTTTTCAAGGAGTTCCTAAAGTTGCTCTTTCAATTCTTTTAACTCAGCTGGTGCCATACGATACAGAGGAATAGAAATGGGCTGAGTGCCCTGCACCAAGTCAATATCGAAATCAATATCCCTGTCAGGCGGTATACTCGGTAAGTCTACAGGAAATACATCCGTAAAGTCTCGCACAACCGGTACTGAATCAATAATAGGAGTATCTGCATCAACATCTCTCACAAAGGCCAAATATGACAAGCATCCCTTTCCAACCTTACGTTGGGCCTTCAAATAAGAAATTACCCCGCTAGGAACAAGATCTAGAGAACCCCTTCATTCAACCTTTGGCAACCCCGGCATCATCAACGTCAGGATTTTTGTATGACAATCCAAAATAGCATGATATGAAGACAACCAATCCATACCCAGGATTAAATTGAAATCAACCATACCGAGTAATAATAGATCAACTCTAGTCTCCAGTTCCCTAATAGTTACCACACACGACCGATACACACGATACACAGTAATAATATCGCCCACCGGTGTAGATACACAAACACGTGAAACAAAAGACTCACAGGGCATATCCAGAAAATGAGCAAAATACGATGATACATATGAATAAGTGGAACCAGGGTCAAATAATATAGAAGCCTCCCTGTGGCACACCGAAACAATACATGTAATCACTGCATCTGAGGCAACAATATCTGGTCTGGCAGGAAAAGCATAGAATCGAGCCTGCCTGCCACCTGATCGGCCTCCCCCTCTTGGGCGACCCCTAGCTGCCTGGCCCCCACCCCGAGCCGGATGGGCGGGTGGTGGAACTGTTGGTGCTGGTGTTGTCAGTCGAGGACTTTACTGTGGAGCCCCACTCAACAGCCTAGGACACGCTCTCTTGAAATGACCAAATTCTCTGCACTCGAAATAACCCCTCCTCTAGTCGAACTGCAGCTCCTGATAACCCGAGAAATTACCTGCAGAAGCCGCAGCGGACAAGGCATGATGAGAACTATGCACTGGTAGTGCACTGAATGAAGACTGGCCTGAGTGAGCACTGTAAGAACCGTGGCTAGCTGATGCACCAATGAACTGGACGACTCGTCTGAGCGTGTCTGTAAGAACAACCCCTACCGCGGTAAAACTGACCCCCTGAAGGAACACCACTGTAATCACCTGAACGAAGAGGCCTCTTAGCCTCTCTCTCTCTCTCCATGTTCCTGGCTACGAACCATCTCTATCTGCCGAGCAATGTCCACTACCTCATCAAACGTAGTACCAGATACTCTCTCCCTAGTCATAAGTAACCGCAGCTGATATGTAAGGCCATGAATGAACCTTCTAATCCTCTCCCTATCAGTGGGAACCAACCATACTACGTGACAAGCCAACTCAGAGAATCTCATCTCGTACTGCGTCACGGACATATCTCCCTGGCGAAGCTGCTCAAATTGTCTGTGCAGCTCCTCTCTGCAGGACTGAGGCACAAACTTCTCCAAAAAGACCACGGAGAACTGTTGCCAAGTAAGGGGTGCTGCGCCAACAGGCCTACGCCTCTCGTAAGTCTCCCACCATCTGAGTGCAGCCCCAAAAAGCTGAAAAGTAGTGAATGAGACCCCACTGGTCTCCAGAATACCCATTGTCCGAAGCATCCGTTGACACCTATCCAGAAAACCCTGAGCATCCTCTAACTCAGTACCGCTAAATGGTGGAGGTTGAAGCCTCTCAAATCTCTCAAGTCTCCTCTGCTCATCATCTGCCATAACAGGATCTACTGGGGCCTGAGCAGCTGCAACCGGCTGAGCTGGTAGTGCCCCTGGTATCTGAAGTCCCTGTACTACTAAGTCTGGAGTACGGGCAACAGGGGTATGAGTACCTCCCCCGGCCTGAGAAGTGGCAGGTGCGGCCTGAGTGGAAAAGACCTGAGCTAGACCAGTGCAAGCTGCCAATATCTGGGCCAAAGTCTCCTGAAGGCCTAGAATCTCAATGGGCACAGCTGGTGCCTGAGCTGACCCTGTCGGCTCAGCTATATCTGGAATCTGCTCCTGAGCTGGAGCAACTAGTGGTAATATATGTGCTGGTCCAACTATGGTACGAGCTACACCTCGACCTCTACCTCGACCCCGGCCTCTACCACGGCCCCGGCCTCTCGCTGCCCTAACTGGTGGCACCGGTGGCTGACCGTCCGATCCAGTAATACGTGTCCTCACCATCTGTGAGAGAATAGAATAACAGAAATTTAGTTTCCGGAATCAACAAATTCGTATAATAGAATACAAGAAAGTGAAATTTTTCTAAGGGTTCGTTCCGATCCGCAAGCATGACTCGTGAGACCTATGTAACCTGGGCTCTGATACTAACTTGTCACGACCCAAAATTCTAACCTGTCGTGATGGCGCCTATCTCAATACTAGGCAAGCCGACAATCTCAATAAACCACAATTTCTTTTAAGTTTGAAAATATGATATTTAAACACAACTCACAAATCTCGCAAATATCGATACAAGCACTCCCAAAACCTGGTATCACTGAGTACATGAGCATCTAATATGAATACAAGTCTAAAAAATACGATCCATAATAGTCTAAGACCAAATATTGTAAATAAGAAGATAGGGAAGGAGAGGCAAGGTCTGTGAAACACGGCAGCTACCTCTGAATCTCCAGAAAATCAACTATGCGAAAAAATCATCACTCGCTATGTCCGAAAACACCTGGATCTGCACACGAAGTGCAGGGTGTAGTATGAGTACAACCAACTCAGTAAGTAATAATAATAAATAAGGAACTGAAGTTAGTGACGAGCTACACAGCTACAGTTCAAATTCAGTAATTCCAGTAAAGAATAGACATGCTTTCAAATCTAGCAGTTTAAGTCAAATCAATTTATACAATTCATGTTCATGTAATCCGGATATAAAATCTTTCAGAGATTTCACAACAATGACAGATAGCAACTAAGTGCAACAACAAATGGAAAGCAAGTACAACCTCTCAGGACAACAATCACTCACTGGGCTCCTAGCCCTCATCATTCACACTCAATGGGTACCTACACTCACTGGGGGTGTACAGACTCCGGAGGGGCTCCTACAGCCCAAGCGCTATAATCTGCACGGACAACTCACGTGTCATAATATAAATATCTGGATCCGCACGGCCAACTCACGTGCTATAGTATAATATAAGGATCTGCACGGACAACTCACGTGTCATAATATAAATATCTGGATCCGCACGGCCAACTCACGTGCTATAGTATAATATAAGGATCTGCACGGACAACTCACGTGTCATAATATAAATATCTGGATCCGCACGGCCAACTCACGTGCTATAGTATAATATAAGGATCTGCACGGACAACTCACGTGTCATAATATAAATATCTGGATCCGCACGGCCAACTCACGTGCTATAGTATAATATAAGGATCTGCACGGACAACTCACGTGTCATAATATAAATATCTGGATCCGCACGGCCAACTCACGTGCTATAGTATAATATAAGGATCTGCACGGACAACTCACGTGTCATAATATAAATATCTGGATCCGCACGGCCAACTCACGTGCTATAGTATAATATAAGGATCTGCACGGACAACTCACGTGTCATAATATAAATATCTGGATCCGCACGGCCAACTCACGTGCTATAGTATAATATAAGGATCTGCACGGACAACTCACGTGTTGCACGTCCAGCTCACGTGCTATAGTATAATATCTCACAATCAAGCCCTCGGACTCACTTAGTCATAAAGTTCTTCAGTCTTTCGGGCTCTCAACAATCAAACAAAATCAGCCCGATACAATAATGATATGATACATCAATAATGAACATATAGAGACTGAGATAAATAATCAAGTAAGTTGTGACTGAGTACAAAATAATAATTTAAGTAGATAATTCGACATGTATACGACCTTTGTGGGTCCCAACAATACCAACACATAGACTAAGCATGGTTTCTAGCATGACTTATAGTCAAATTTCCACGGGACGGATCAAGTCACAATCCCCTCGGTGCACGCCCACACGCCCGTCACATAGCATATACGTCACCTCCAAAGTAATCACGTGATACCAAATTTCGGGGTTTCATACCCTCAGGACCAGATTTAAAATTGTTACTTACCTCAGAGCGTGAACTTCTTTACTCTGATATGCCTTTGTCTCGCAAATCGGCCTCTGAATGCCTCGAATCTAGTCACAAATAATTCATTTCAATCAATAAAATTTATTGAAATTTATTCCATAAGAAAATACTAATTTTTTTATAAAAACCCGACAAAAGTTACAAAATCCGAAAGCTCATTTAACCACGAGTCTACCCATACCAATTTTACCAAAATCCGACCTCAACTCGATCCTCAAATCTCCCAATCTTATTTCCAAATTTCTAAGTTCAAATCTCCGATTTACACCTCAAAATCATATAATCTAGTCAGATTATTCGATAATAATTCAATATTATGGAGTAGAAATGATCACAAGGGATTTACCTCAAGTTTTCCTTGACAATCTATCATCGCCTCTCCTCAAGCTCAAATTTGTCAAAAATGGCGAATGGGATGAAGTCCCTGCTTTATAATTCTGCCCAGACAGCCTCGGTCCTGCCTCGATCTTGGCCTTCGATCGTGGTCCTCGATCCTAGGTCTCGATCCAGGGCCTCGATTCTGACCCTCGATCATAGCCCTCGACCCTGGCCTTCGATCATGGCTTCGATCCTGGTCCTCGACCCTGCCTTCGATCGTGGCACTCAACCCTGGGCTCGATCGTAGCTTGATTCTGGGCTCGATATTTGGGCTCGATTCTGGGCGATTCTGGGCTCGCTTCTTGGCTTGATTCTGGCAGAAGGAATTTCCAGCAGAAGGAAATTGCAGCAGCTGTTGTAGTTCAATTTTTGATTAGTTAACCATCCGAAACTCACCCGAGGCCCTCGGGACCTCAACCAAATATACCAACAAGTCCTAAAACATCATACGAACTTAGTCGAATCCTCAAATCACCTCAAACAACGATAAAACTATGAATTACACCCCAATTCAAGCCTAATAAACTTTGAAATTTCAAGTTTCTACAAACGACTCCGGAACCTATCGATTCACGTCCGATTGACCTCAAATTTTGCACACAAGTCATAAATAACATAACGGAGGTATTCAAATTTTCATAATCGGATTCCGACCCCGATATCAAAAAGTCAACTCCCCGGTCAAACTTCCCAAAAATTCAACTTTCGGCATTTCAAGCCAAATTTCACTACGGACCTCCAATTAATTTTTCGGGCACGCTCCTAAGTCCAAAATCGCCATACGGAGCTATTGGAATTATCGAAATTCAAATCCGAGGTCGTTTACACATAAGTCCACATCCGGTCAACTTTTCTAACTTAAATTTTTCAATTATGAGACTAAGTGTCTCATTTCACTCCGAATTTCTTCCGGACCCGAACCAACTACCCGGCAAGTCATAAATAACATAACGGAGGTATTCAAATTTTCATAATCGGATTCCGACCCCGATATCAAAAAGTCAACTCCCCGGTCAAACTTCCCAAAAATTCAACTTTCGGCATTTCAAGCCAAATTTCACTACGGACCTCCAATTAATTTTTCGGGCACGCTCCTAAGTCCAAAATCGCCATACGGAGCTATTGGAATTATCGAAATTCAAATCCGAGGTCGTTTACACATAAGTCCACATCCGGTCAACTTTTCTAACTTAAATTTTTCAATTATGAGACTAAGTGTCTCATTTCACTCCGAATTTCTTCCGGACCCGAACCAACTACCCGGCAAGTCATAAATAACTGTAAAGCATAAATTGAGCAGTAAATGGGGGAACGGGATTATAATACTCAAAACGATCGGCCGGATCGTTACAATAGAGAAGAATCAAGAAAATAAACGTAATTGTACTTAGTAGTTAATCTACGGTAAGTATTGTATTTTGTATTCCGAGCCAAATAAGTGATTTTTTGCTAAATATAGATGACCGCAAGTGAGATGCATCTAGCTAAATCCGCATAGCCGCAAGGAATTAAGGAGGAAGAAACAAGTAGTTTCTCACCAATTCCACATGGAATATCTCAACTAAATCCTCTATAATCACCAAGGACGAACTTCCAAGACCTGCAAAAAGAAACAAAAAGAATAACACTCATTTAACATGTTGTCCAAAGTCACAGCGTGTATTTCTAGAGTCAAAATCAAAATATTTTGTGGGTTGATCCATGCTAATTTGAGGATCTATCTTCGGCATATTTGTGTTTATAAGAGTCAAGTTCTTATAGGATCGATTCGATCATGATTTAGACACTCGTATCTCAAGATATCAAATTTTCCATGAGAGTGCATAGAGATATGAGATCAACATCTTTCTCAATTGCAATTGTTGAATTTAACTCAGAATTGTATGACTACAATCTCCAAATTAATTTTTCTTTTAGCTTGGTGTTTGAAGAAGAAGAATTATGATTGCAGTCAATATTTTATATTTTAAAATTTATACGCCTGATATGACCAGTTTTGCCCATCACTTCTTTTTTCTTCAAATTGGAAAATACAAGTTTCAAAACTACTGTGATGGTCTTCAGATAGAGAAAAGATGTTTCAAGCAAGAACGTTACTGCAACCATATCTGCTGATCGCAGTCATGCTGGCTGAATCACTCGATGTATGTTCAAGACTAGTGGCTTTCATCTTTGGAGATGGGGAAAAAGAACAGAACTCAAATAACAACTGCAATCTTTAGGAGCAACATCTCTTGATCTTTATCCTAGTGGTTCCTCATCAAAGCCGCAAGAAGGATGCATCGAGTGGTTCGCTAAAATCACAAAATCGCAGTTAATTTTTCATATCTCAAAAATTTATTTCAAACAAAAATCTTGGTTATTTTCTGATCGAGATTTACAGATCATGTTCGTGGATTAACGCAAAATGTGCAAAAACACTATTTGCATCTGCCATTCTATGAATCTCTTCCCTTTTGAGTATGGCATTACCACTTCTTTTGGCAGTATCCATTAATTTGGGACTTAATTTGAAAATCATATTTCGATTCTGACGTTTTTGGGATATTATAACCAACGAATGGCAAGTGGTTTTCCTTATGTGAATCTTATTTCAATGTGAACTTGATGAGTCGATCCACCTGTATGTCTTACTTTTACTATTACATTGGGAGTTAATCTACGTATTGTTTGATGGAAAATGGATAGTGAATTTATTTCTGTCTTTTGTTGAATCTTTTCACGGCTCGTTAAATAATTTGATAAGCCGATAATATTTTTTGTGTTTCAAGATACGGTTAACCAAGATGTTAACTAATCGATTGCGATAAATCATATTGGATTTTGCTTCTTTTTTTTTTGCAGTACCTTAACGCTATTCGTATAATAGGATCGAATTATTGCGTGAAAGAGCTAGTGTGGGAAGATATCTTAACCAACCCCAAGGAACTATATATACATTGTTAAATATAAATAAGAAATATCAGTCCTTGATAATTTTGTCAGCATCCAACCGTTCTCGAATGAGGCCATTCAAGGATAAAAAATATCATAGTGTGATAAAGAATCAATTAGAAAAGATTTCCTAATTCCCATTAGGAATTCATTGGGCCCTTTAGGATTATCCCTATCATTTAATAACTCATAATCATATCTTAGTAACTAATTATTTGCAACTTGACAATGTAAAATAGACTTTCAAGTGAATAAATTTAGATATTATTTAATGGATGATTGACTTGCTTGGAGGGACCAAATTTGCTCTTTATCTATCCTCTCGCAAATCAGATTTGCAAAATCTAGATCAATTACTATGATGGCTGTAAGGAAAATCAACAACAATGCATGCAATAATATCTATAATGGAATATCCAATGAACGTGATTGTGTTGGCCCGATGACAAGGAGCAAGCTCAGATTTGGTAGAATCGATAAATATAAAAACTACATCTTCTTTGGAGATGACGAAGAAAAGCAGTTCTTCAACAATGGGGGCAAACTCTGGGGGCAATATCTCTTATTCTATTCAAGTGGTTCCTCGCTAAAGCTATATAACTAAGAGGTTCAGCCTCAGATCCTATGTGTGAAAGTTTGAAGGAAATTGTGTCCCTTCTTTGGATATAGAAAAATAGAAGACAAACTTTTCTTCTGTTTATACTATAGTTCACACAAGGAGTGAGGTAATGGATGATATCATGTGAGTCATTGCTTTGCTATAAATAGCAAGCTTTTTTTTCAGTTGAAGACACACCATCAGAAAGAGAGAAAGAAGAGTGAGCATCACATATAGGGTATAAGAAAATAATCTGTGAGAAAAATAGAAAGTGCGAGCGATATTGTAGTGAGATGAGAATATCAAAAGAGGGTTATTTCTTTTGAGTGTTATAGTGATTTTTGAAGTATTTTACTCGGGCCTATAAAGTATAAAATTTCTTGCTATAGTGATATCAGTTGCTCCTCTCGGGCCATGGTTTTTCCCTTATTCAGAAGGGTTTTCCACGTAAAAATTTCGGTGTCCTTGTTTCTCTTATTATTGCAGTTGGTTAATTTTGAGTAATCCACATTTATTACAATTGTATACCGTGAAAATTATTTCTGTGGGGATTATTTTTTCCAACAACTGGTATCAAAGCATAGGTTCTGCTCGTTCACAGAAATACTCTTCACGGTCGGTAGTACTATACTCGGTGGAAAACTAAAACGTTCGGAGTAAAGTACGAAGCAGTAAAATTTAATGGAGATAGCGGTTTCAAAACATGACAAAAAAGGATGAGAGATCTGTTCATCCAACAAGGATTACAGAAGGTAATAGATAGTGATACCAAGAAGCCTGATACCATGAAACTGAAGATTGGGCTGACTTGGATGAAAAGGATACTAGTACAATCAGGTTTCACTTATCAGATGATGTGGTAAATAACATCATTAATGAAGACACCGCATGTGAAATTTGGACAAAGTTAGATGCTTATGCATGTCCAAAATATTGACAAATAAATTGTATCTGAAGAAGCAATTATACGCCCTACATATGGGAGAAGGTATAAATTTTTGTCACATTTAAATATATTTAATAGACTAATCACGCAGCTTGCCAACCTTGGAGTAAAGATCGAGGAAGAAGATAAATCCATATTGCTCTTGAACTCATTGCCATCTTTGTATGATAATTTGGCAACAACCATCCTGCACGGTAAAACCACTATTGTGCTGAAGGACATCATATGGCTCTTCTACTCAATGAGAAGATGAGAAAGAAGCCTGAAAATCAAGGATAGGCTCTCATCACAGAAGGTAGAGGCAGGAGTTACCAAAGGAATTCAAGAAACTATGGTAAATCCGGAGGTCGTGAGAAGTCCAAGAATCGGTCCAAATCAAAAGCCAAAAATTACAAAAATTGTGATCAACCGGATCACTTCAAAAGAGATTGCCCAAATCTAAAAAAGGACAAAGGTGAAAGCAGTGGCCAGAATAATGACGACAATACAACCGCCATGGTGCAAAATAATGATAATATTGCTCTCTTTATAAATGAGAAAGAGGAATGCATGCACTTGGCAGGTCCAGAGTCAGAATGGGTGGTTGACACAGCGGCATCTTACCATGCCATACCGGTAAGAGAAATATTTTGCAGATATGTAGTAGGTAATTTAGGCACTATGAGAATGGGTAACACGAGTTAATCAAAGAGTATGGGGATCGGTGATATTTGTATCAAGACAACTATCGGATGCACACTAGTTCTAAAGGACGTGCGACATGTACCTTATTTGCAGATGAACTTAATCTTAGGAATAGCTTTGGACCGAGATGGATACGAGAACTATTTTGCAAATAAAAGTGGAGACTCACCAAGAGATCATTAGTGATTGCAAAGGGAGTTGCTCGTGGCACCTTGCACATGATAAACACAGAAATATGCCGAGGTGAATTGAACGCGGCACAAGATAAGATTTCTATAGATTTGTGGCACAAAAGAATGGGTCATATGAGCGAGAAGGGATTACAGATTCTTGCCAGGAAATCACTTATCTCTTTTGCCAAAGGTACTACGGTAAAACCTTGTAAATACTGTTTGTTTGGTAAATAACATAGAGTCTCATTTCAGACATCGTCTGAAAAAATATTGAATATACTTGATTTGGTACATTCTGATATTTGTGGTCTAATGAAGATAGAATCGATGGCCGGTAATAAATATTTTGTTGCTTTTATTGATGATGCTTCACGAAAATTATGGGTTTATATCTTGAAAATCAAAGATCTGGTGTTTCAAGTTTTCCTGAAGTTTCATTGCTCTAGTGAAAAGGAATATGGGTCAAAAGCTAAAGCATCTCCGAACTGACAATAGAGGTGAGTACACTTTAAGGGAATTTGAAAAGTACTGTTCGAGCCATGGGATCAGACATGAAAAGACAGTTCCTGGAACCCCACAACACAATAGTGTAGCTGAAAGAATGAACTGCACCATTATTGAGAAGGTGAGAAGCATGCTCAGAATGGCTAAACTACCTAAGTCATTCTGGGGTGAAGTATTTCAGACAGCCTATTACCTGATAAATTGGAGTCCATCAGTTCCATTGGAGTTTGACATCCCAGAGAGAGTTTGGACCAACAAGGAGGTGTTCTACTCACATATGAAGGTGTTCGGTTGCTGAGCTTTTGCATATATACCAAAGGAGCAGAGAATAAAGCTGGATGACAAATATTTTCCCTGCATATTCATCGGATATGGAGATGAAAAGTTCAGGTACAGATTATGGGATCCTGTGAAGAAGAAGGTCATCAGAAGTAGAGATGTAATCTTTCGAGAAAGTGAAGTTGGAACTGTAGATGATGAGTTAGAGAAGGCCAATAATAGTATAATCCCTAACCTTGTTACCATTCCTTCTACTTCTAACAATCCTGCAAGTGCAGAAAGTAGAACTGGTAAGATTACTGAGCAGGGGGAGCAACCTGATGAGGTTATTGAGCAGGGGGAGCAACTGATGATGTCGAGCAAGTGGAGTACTCTACTCAGGGAAAAGAACAACCTCAACCTCTGAGGAGATCAAAAAGACCAAGGGTAGAGTTATGCAGGTACCCTTCCACAAAGTATGTCCTCATCAGTGATGAGAGGGAGCCAGAAAGTCTAAAAGAGGTGATGTCCCATCCAGAAAAGAACCGGTGGATGAAATCCATACAAGAAGAGATGGAATATCTATAGAAATATGGCAGTAACAAGCTGGTTGAACTTCTAAAAGATAAAAGAACACTCAAATGCAAATGGGTCTTTAAACTCAAGAAAGATAGAAATGGCAAGCTGGCTAGATACAAAGCTCGATTGGTGGTAAAAGGCTTCGAACAGAAAAAAAGGTATTGATTTTGACGAAATATTTACACCCGTTATCAAAATGACTTCTATTCGAATAATTTTGATCTTAGCAGCTAGCCTAGATCTTGAAGTGGAGTAGTTGGATGTGAAAACCACATTTCTTCATGGAGATTTTGAAGAGGAGATTTATATGGAGCAGCCACAAGGATTTGAAGTATCTGGAAAGAAACACATGGTGTGCAAATTGAACAAGAGTCTTTATGGGTTGAAGCAGGTACCACCGTAATGGTACAAGAAGTTTGACTCATTCATGAAAATTCAAACTTACATAAAGACATATTCTGATCCATGTGTATACTTCAAAAAATTTTCTGAAAACGACTTTATTATTTTATTGTTTTATGTGGATGACATGTAAGTTGTAGGAAAAGACAAGGAGCTGATTGCAAAATTGAAGGGAGATTTATCCAAGTCATTTGATATGAAGGACTTAGGCACAGCACAATAAATTCTAGGGATGAAGATAGTTCGAGAGTGAACAAGAAGAAAATTATGGTTGTCTTAGGAGAAGAACATTGAACGTGTACTGGAACACTTCAATATGAAGAGTGCTAAGCCAGTCGACACAGCTCTTGCTAATCATCTGAAGTTGAGCAAGAAGATGCGTCCTACAACAAATAAGGAAAAAAGGCATGGTTGGAGTTCCTTATTCTTCAGCAACCGGAATCCTGATGTATGCAATTGTATACACCAGACCTAATATAGCTCATGAAGTTAGTGTTGTTAGCAGGTTTCTCTAAAATCCTACAAAAGATCACTGGGAAGCAGTCAAGTGGATCCTCAGGTACCTGAGAGGTACCGTAGAAGACTATTTGTGTTTTGGAGGATCTGATCCAGTCTTGAAGAGCTATACGGACGCTGATATGGTAGCTGATATTGATAATAGAAAATTCACTACTAGATATTTCTTTACATTTTCAGGGGGGGCTATATTATGGCAATCGAGATTGCAGAAGTGTGTTGCACTCTCTATAACTGAAGCGAAGTACATTGCCGCTACTGAAGCTGGCAAGGAGATGATATGGCTTAAATAGTTCCTTCAAGAGCTTGAATTGCATCAAAAGGAGTATGTCGTCTATTATGACAGTCAAAGTGTAATAGACTTGAGTAAGAACTCCATGTAATGCAAGAACAAATCATATCGATGTTAGATATTATTGGATTCGTGAGCAGGTAGAGAACGAATCTTTGCAGGTCAAAAAGATTTACACGAGTGAAAATCCAGCTGATATGTTGACCAAGATGATACCAAGGGACAAGTTCGAGCTATGCAAAAAACTTGTCGAAATAAGCTCTATAAGAGCAATTGGAAATTTCTCCTTCATGTAAATGGGACTGGAGGAGGAGATTTGTGGAGTCCAGCCCCATTTCCTATGTGTAAAAGTTTGAAGGAAACTTCTTTGAATACAGAAAAACGAAAGACAAACTTTTCTTCTGTTTATACTATTGTTCACTCAAGGTATGAGGTCATGGATGACATCATGTGAGTCATTGCTTTGCTATAAATAGCTAGCTTTTATTTCAGTTGTTCACACACCATCATAAAGAGAGAAAGAAGAGTGAGGCGTCACAGACAAGGTATAAGAAAATAGTTTGTGAGGAAAATAGAGAGTGTGAGCGATATTGTAGTGAGGTAAAAATATCAAAAGAGAGTTATTTCTTTTGAGTGTTGTAGTGGTCTTTGGAGTATTTTACTCGGGCCTAAAAAGTGTAAAATTCCTTGCTATTGTGATATTAGTTGCTCCTCTCGGGACGTGATTTTTTCCTTATTCAGAAGGGTTTTCCACATAAAAATCTCGATGTTCTTGTTTCTCCTATTATTGTTGTTGGTTACTGTACTTTTAGTAATCCGCATTTATTATAGTTGTATACCGTGACTATTATTTTTGTGAGGTTTTTTTTCCCAACAAAAACATCAAGGATGGACGAACAAAATGATCTTTCACCGAAGCCGCAAAACTGCAAGAGGAATTCGCCAAATGATTCTTCAACAACAAATGATTCTTCACTAAAGCCATATTTATGGCTCATTTCCCAAGTTGCCTTCTTTCAATAGGTGATGTCTTTTTACAGCTCAATATGGCTCCTATTTAGTCCCTCAACGCTGTTGTTTTGCATATTACATAAGGTATCTCTTCCTTTTATAAAGGTTATATGCGGTAAAAGCTCCTTATCTGTCTCCTTTATTTGAAAGAGTTAAACAATTTGAATAACAATGTTTGTGCAAACTCAAAGGTGATCTTTATTTCAAGTGGGATAAATTTAACTTGGTTTATAAGTTTTATATGTCTGAACTTATCAAGTGCAGCATTGCTGAATTTTAAACAAAGTTTCTATGTGGAAGAATTTCTTTATCAGGAAAAGGAGTATTCAAGTACAACTTTGAATGAAGAAGTTTAATACATATGGAAACTTCATTGATGACTTGATATTAGCTTTGAAATGCAAGTTATAAGCTACTAAGACTATTTTGATGAGTTCAAAGTTTAACTTGGTGTAAAATTTAAGATATATTTGTTAGATAAAAAATAAAATCATATTCGAGGAGGATACTTCAATTTCGTTTCAAGTTTGATACACGTATATACTTTGACAAACCATAAAGTAGAGAGCATTCGTAGACATGCAAATTTTAAGGATCAAGTCCATTAAGTAGGGCCTCTACGAGACAAGCCCAAAAGTCCATTAACGATTTCTTGGAGGCTCCCTAAACCCTAGATCACACCTATAAAAGAGGTCACACATTTCTTTTGAAAACATCTCAAAAATTCTATAAACCTATTGAATATTTATAAAGAGATCAATGATATCAAATATTGTCTTTTTCAAAGCTGCCAAAGTGATCAAGGAACGTTCTTCTTTTCATAGAGATCACATTCATATCAAGGAAATCTACATCATCTTATGTTAGAGAAACACTTTGTTTAACTCCTCAAAAATCACAGAGAACAATTCATAGATAAGAATTAAGGGAACAAACAAAGAAGTTACTTTTTCTAATATTTTATTTGTGATTGCAGTTTAATTTTTATACGTTAGAAAATTTGTGCAAACAATTGGAAGCAGATCGGCGACGATAAAGTCCAAGGTTGTCACATGATCAAATCTGCTAAGTCTACAATAGTTAACTGCAAATGTATTTAACTAGCGAGATCCTCGTCTACAATCCAAGGATGAGATGAAGTTTTCTCTTATTTGTCTACAAATGTAAATCTACAAATCTGGGAATCTGCAATAAAATACTAACACTTCGCAAAATCTACAAAATCTTTGTTTGATGATCCTAGCGTGCTAATTTATTTGATCTAGATGAAACCATTGATGGGCCTTAAGATTTCAAGAGTAAGGATATCACGACCAAAAATCCCAACCATTCAGGATCATGATGGCGCTTAACACCGCTCGTTAGGCAAGTGAACACAATAAATATTACGAAAAGAAAAGCATTAAATATCTAAGAACTGATCAATAATATAACGTAAAACCAGCTCTGTGATAACATAATAAAGTTCTAAAACCAGTCACTGATATAAACCACCCCAAGATTTGGTGTCACAAGTATATGCGCTTTCAGATCCAACAAAATATAAGGTTATGAAAGAAATATATCACTACCCGAATAAAGTAAAAACAGTATAATAGAGGTAAGATAATGACTCAAGGCCTGCAGACAGGATGCAGCTGTACCTCGAATCACCAATGCAGTATCTGCTAAGCACCTCTCGAGGCTCTGCCGGTACTGACGTCAGAATCTTCACAACAAGTACAGAAGTATAGTATGAGTACAACTGATCCAATATACTCAGTAAGTGTCGAGCCTAACCCCGACGAGGTAGTGACAAGGCTAAGACAAGACACCTACTAAAGCTTGTGCAGTTATATATATATATATATATAAAGCAACGAAATAACGAGTAAGGCATCAAAATAACAATAGGGTAAGGACATGTAGAAAGGGACAACAAGCAAAAACGACAAGAAAGAATTACCAAGTAAACCTCTTTCAAAATAAGTACTGAAACCATCAAGTCAAATCCATATTTCAAATATCAAGTCAAAGCAATAAAGCCAATAAATTGTACGGCATCACCCTTCGTGTTTTTACTCTCATCCTCACCATATATCATAATGCAAGTGCGCGGTATCACCCTTTATGTTTTTACTCTCACCCTCACCATGTACTATAAATAAGCATGAGCATAGCATCATCCTTCGTGCTTTTACCCTCATTCTCATATGATAATGATAATAAAGCAAGCAAGTGCACGGCATCACCCTTCGGGCTTTAGCCTCACATTCACTCAAGCAAGAATATCAATATGCAATCAAGGCACGATAATATCTTTCGTGCTTCTCGCTCTTCCTCACTAAGCAATCACAATAACACAATAACAAGCAAGGTGGGAAGCAAATTCATCTTTAACAATAATATTGAACCCATTTTTCATATGAAAATGTTTCCACAATTAGAGTCAACAACCAATCAACAATTTTCACGTTCTCAACACCCAATATCGCAACAAATTCAATATAAGAAGTAACTTGAAAGAGAGTAAGCAAAGAATTAATAAAAAGTATATCTAAGGCATGGAAGACACAATAAGAAAGTTAACATGGTACAAGCATGACAAATTTCACTCACATGCTTATCCCATGGCCCGCGCATATACACTCGTCACCTTGCATATACGTCGCCCCTAATACATAATTCACATAGCAAATAGATTTGATTCTACCTAATCAACCACGGCTTTTTCTTTCGAACAAGCCTCCAAACCAATCGAATCTAGCCAATTATTGTTCAAACAATACACAACAAGCTTTAGAAACTACCCACGAATTAAAAAGGTTCAATTTGATCACATTCAAAAAAGTCAACAAAAGTCAACCCCGGGCTCGCTTGGTCAAAATCTAAGATTCAGACTAAATTCTGATTATCCATTCACCCCCGAGCCCAGTTATGAGATTTATTTCGAAATTCGACCTCAATTTGAGGTCTAAATCTCAATGTTTACAAAATTGACAAATTCTACCCAAAGCCCCTAATTTCTACCTTGCAATTTATAGATTTGATGTTAAACTTTAAGAAAGAGTATTTGAAATTGATTGATATTAAAGTTGGTTACTAGTGAATTTGGAAAGAAAATCCTCTTCAAAAATCACCTTTAGAGAGCTTAGGATTGAAAAATGGTGTAAAATGAGCTAAGTTTCGTTTTTTCCAACTTTTACCCAGCTGCAGATGTCGCAATTGCTAACTCTTGTTCGCAATTGCGAACAGCTGATCGCAAAAGCGACTAGTGCAACAGACCAAAAATAACACAAATGCGACTTATCCTTCGCATTTTCGAAGGACCCTTTCATCGCAAATGCGTACTAAGCTTCGCATTTGTGAAGCTGCCTGCCCCTGCTCAATGTCGCAAATGCGACTGCTGGACTGCAAATGCGACTACCCCCTATTCGGAATTGCGGCCCTATCTACACATTTGCGAAGTCTTCAGTCCCAACCCACTTTCGCATTTGTGCGCCTGATATCGCAAATTCGAGGCTCGCAATTGCGTTCAGGTTCTCGCAAGTGTGAGACCTGCAACTTCACACTAGCAGTTGTTTTGCTTCAGCAGTTCCAACATCATTCCAAACACACCTGAAACTCGCCTGAGCCCCTAAAGATCAAATCTGAACATGCACACAAGTGTAATAACATCATACAAACTCTCTCTCTCTCTCGCTCTCTCTCACACTCTCACTCTCACTCTACCACGAATCATCAAAATAACATCGAATATCAAGAATCGGTCATCAAAACTCAATATTTCAACTTTGAAACACAATTTTGCCAACTTTCACATAATGCGCCAAAACGCCGTCAGGTCACTTGGGACCCTAACCAAACATGCGTATAAGTCCAGAATCATCATACGAATCGGGGTCATTTACCAAAAGCGTTGACCGTGGTCAACTCTAGCCTCATTTTAAATCAAAAATCACGTTTTCTCCAAAGTTTCACACAAGATCTTTTCGAAAAATGATACGGTCCACACACACATGTCATATAACATCAAATGAAGCTATGAGAGGTCTCGAAACACAGAAATAAAAGTTAGTACTTAAAAAGACCTATCGGGTCGTCACATTCTCCACCTATAAAAGAAATGTTTACCCTCTGAATGGACATAAAAATGTACCTGAACTGGTATAAAGTTGTGGGTATCTACTTTGCATATCGAAATCGTACTCCCACATAGACTCCACAATCAGCTGACCTCTGCAATGCACTTTCATAGAAGGAAAACTCTTAGACCTCAACTTACGATCATGCCGGTCTAGAATAGCTACCAGCTCTTTTTCATAGGTCAAATTCTCATCAAGCTGTACCATTCTAAAATCCAAGACATGTGATCTATCCTCATGGTACTTTCGAAGAATGAAAACATGAAATACCGAATGTACCCATGCTAGGCTAGGAGGCAATGCAAGCTTGTAAGTAGCCTCTCGAACCCTCTCCAAGATCTCAAACGGGCAAATAAACCTAGGGATCAACTTACCCTTCTTCCCAAACCGCATCACGCCCTTCATAGGCAACACTCAGATAAGAACCTTCTCACCTTCCATGTAAGCCATATCTCGAACCTTCCGGTTTGCATAACTCTTTTGCCTGGATTGAGTTGTACGAAGCCGCTCCTGAATCACCATAACCTTTTCCAAAGCATCACGGACCAAATCTGTACCCAACAATCTAGCCTCACCAAGATCAAACTAACCGACTGGCGAACGACATCGCTTTCCATATAAGGCCTCGGAGCCATCTGGATGCTCGAATGATAGTTATTGTTGTAGGCAAATTTCACTAGAGGTAAAAATCGGTCTTCCTGACCCCCGAAATCCATAGAGCATGCCTGTAACATGTCTTCCAAAATATGAATAGTGCGCTCGAATTGTCCGACCATTGGAGGATAAAATGCGATACTCAGCTCGACCAGCATACCTAACTCATGCTGCACGGCTCTCCAAAAATGCGATGTGAACTGCATGCCCCGATCAAAAACAATAAAAATAGGCATGCTGTGCAGGCGGATAATCTTCCGGATGTAAATCTAAGCGAACCGCTCTGAAGAATAGGATGTCATCACCGGAATAAAGTGTTCAGAATTAGTCAATCGGTCCACAATAACCCAAACTATGTCATATTTCCTCAAAGTTTGTGGTAAGCCTACCACAAAATCCATAGGATGCGCTCCCACTTCCACTCCGGTACCTCCAATATCTGAGTCAACCCACTTGGTTTCTGATACTTGTACTTCACCTGTTGACACTTCAAACACCGAGAGACATGACTAACAATATCCTTCTTTATCCTCCGCTACCAATAAAGTTGTTTCAAGTCACGGTACATCTTCGTGACACCTGGGAGAATGGAATAGCATGAACTGTGAGCCTCTTCAAGGATCAGCTGTCTCAACCCATCATCATTTGGAACATAAATCCGGCCTTGAAGCCGCATAACACCATCATTTCCAATCACAACCTCCTTATCACCTGTCACGCCCCAAACCTGAAGGGACGTGGTCGGCACCCGGTACCATACTCGGCCCGAGCGTA
>AWOL01S0006885.1:47541-90332 GCA_000715115.1 Nicotiana otophora | reverse complement strand
TTTTGAAGTGCATAACTCACGTCAATTGGAGTCTTGGCAATTTTGAAATCCAAATACTTGAACTTGTCAAGTACCTTTTCAATGTAGTGAGACTGTGATAATGCTAGACTTTGTGGAGTCTTGTGAATTCTGATTCCTAAGATTACATCAGCAATTCCTAAGTCTTTCATATCGAATTTTCTAGCCAACATGCACTTAGTAGCATTTATATCTGTCATGTTTTTGCTCATTATCAACATGTCATCAACATATAAACAAACAATGTAACACCCCAGAATATTTTGAAGTACTTGAGCGCTAGTAAGAAAGTTGATGTGCGCTCATTAGATTATTTTGTGTGTAGACAAGGACTATTAATATGATGGATATTAATTGGATATAATAATAAGTGTACGAGACATATTATAAGTGATGTGGGGTTTAAGGAGAGCCCTAAGACCAAGTCAAGTTGGAAATTTCATGATAGACTAAAGTTCCAAATGAGTACGCACAAGACCAAACTTTGGACGAGCATATATACATATATATAAGGAGTTATGTGGTGGGTGACCTACCAAATTATAGGTCTTCAAGTCTAGTTTCGAACGTATCACACAGTTCCTCATTTGGACATTCCTACAAGTCGTTATGAGCAAATTACCAAAGGATGGCGGAGGAGTCTACGGTTGCGAAGCATCCGAGGCCGCATCCGAAAGAAGGGCTGGCAATGAAGTGCTGCCATAGCATTCGGGGCAGCATCCGAAACCCAGAAATCTGGGCATATAACTACAATTACGGGGTTCATTTTACCCATTTTATTTGGACAAGTTTTGGAGCTCTTCTCCACTCTCTAAAGACCATCAACTCCCCTATTCTTCAAGGTATGCAATCCCCATTATTTTGGTGTGAAATTTCATCATTTGTACACTAGTATTGATGAAATCTACACATAAAATACATAGATCTTCAAGAACTTTCTTCAACAACTCAAAGGAGGGTTTTGCTAAATTTCTTCCAAAAGGTAATCCTACACCCTTAGACTTACATGTATGGATATATTATGGGAATGCGAGTATGAATTAAGTATTGGAACTTATAGTATGGTGATTGGAAGCCATAAGTTCATAATTTAAATACATAACCATTGTAGAGATTGAAATGTGATTATTTGATGAAATTTTGTTGGTTGGGTGTGGATGGATGGTCATGTATGTGATATTGGAAGTTATGAATTATTTAAGAATGATGGTGGGATAAATTATTGGTAAATAGTTGTAGTTGGATGAACTAATTCTATGCTTAAGAGGTGTAGAGATTTATGCCGACTAGGTGTTTGATAAAGTGCCTAAATGGCCTAAATTATGGAATTTGTTACTAATATTGGTCCCATTGGATATTGTTATTATAAATTCATAACATAATATACCTATGCGTTTCATAGACCGTCCACAGGATTTCATAACATAATATACCTATGCGTTTCATAGACCGTCCATAGGGTTTCATAACACAATATACCTATACGTTCATAGACCGTCCACTAGATTTCATAATACAATATACCTATGTGTTTCATAGACTGTCCATAGGGTTTCATAGCACAATATACCTATGCGTTTCATAGACCGTCCACTAGATTTCATAACACAATATACCTATGTGTTTCATAGACCGTCCATAGGGTTTCATAACACAATATTCCTATGTGTTTCATAGACCATCCATAGGGTTCATTCATTATTCTCGTTTTGGCAAATGACCACAATTTATGTTCATACTATCGCTTACTTGTACTAGCCACGGATGATCATAGGACCTTAATTACATTATTATGTATAGGAGCTAACACTCATCTCATAATGTTCACACATTCGTTCATGTCATTGGCACTATTGGCCACATATGTAATTCTCATTCTGGGCACGATGGCCACATTTAGTGTTCCATACTCACCCTTTTCACTTTTAAACATCATCATCATTATCAATAACAACAAGGCACTATAAATCGATGTGATTTGAGGCCTCGAGCAGATTCGTGTTATGTATTGGTACTGGGTGGTACGATTGGACGGGGTCCCGGGGGCCTCGGGTTTGATTCGGGGCGGTTCCGGACCAAGTTTGGGTGTTTTGATGTTGCTAGTTGTTGGTTCTGGTGTTGTTCTTCGCGTTCACGAGGAGCCTCTCGCGTTCGCGAAGAAGAATTTTGCTTTTAGGACTTTGTTCTTCGCATTCGCGAAGAGGTTCTCGAGTTCGCGAAGAAGAAAATTTTGTTGTTCGTCTTCTGACTTTAGAGATATCTCGCAATCTATAAGAAATTTGGAGATGATCCAAAATTAAAAGTTGTAGCCCTTTTTGTGCCTAGTTTTTAAAAAGGTAAATAATTTATTATTTGGAGTTGTGTACAAAGAGTTATGGTGGATATACGATAGGCTGTTCGGGAAGAGTTTGGAAATCTCTATTGCACATGGCTGACTTTGGAAGCTTATATTTCATAATATATAAGGAATTGAGAGATGAGAAACAAATTAAAGTTATAGACCTTGGAGTCTAGTTTTCATAAAGTCAAACCATTCATCATTTGAAGTTTTCTACAAAACGTTATGACTATTATACTATAGGCTGTCTGAGAAGAGTTTGTAAATGACTTTTGAAGAATTTGTTCTTCGCGAACGCGAGGGGAGTCTCGCGAATGCGAAGCACAAACCCCTGGGCAGTAGAATAAAGTCCAAATTCGTGTCCTTCTTCTATTTTTGGACTAAGGAAGTTAGGGTGAGGCAATATTTCGAGAGTTTTTCAAGTAAAACATTGGGGGTAAGAATTCCTAACTTGATTTTGGTTAAATTACATAAATCTATTATTGTTTTTATCACTAAATTGATGAATTGGGTTGAAAAATTTAGAAAACCCTCTTGGTTTAAATTTATGATTTGGAGGTCGATTTATTATTGGAATTCGATAAAATTGGTATGGTTGAACTCGTATCGGAATGGGTGTTCGGATTTCATGAAAATTATGTCGGGTTCTGAGGGGCGAGACTTTTGTTGATTTTTTGGAATAAATTTTTAAGTCGACGGATTATTATCCGGAATTGTTTCCGATGAATTTTAATGAAGTTATACAATTAATTTGGATAGATTTGAGCTGTCCGAAGGTCAATTCAAGCAAGAAGGCTATTTTGGAATATCGGCCTAACTTCAAAAAAGTAAGTGTCTTGCTTAGCCTCTAGTGGGGTAATTACCCCTTAGGCATCGAGTCTTATGTGCCGTTTGTGAAATGTGAAAAGCCGTGTACGCGAGGTGACGAGTATGTACTCGGGCTTGTATATGCAAAATATATTGGGTTTAAGCCTTAGAGATAATGTGTAGTAAATTGGATAATTGTTGATATTTATTTAATCATCTATTTGTCATGCCTAAATCCTTGGTGGTTGAACTTGTTTTTATATAACAATTTGATGTGATTGTTATTTTAATATTTATGTAATTCCGTGAGTTCGTTGGTTTGATACTTCTGGGAATTTAATTTCATTTTAAATTTTTCCTATGCAAATAATTAATTAAGCAAGTTTAAGAAGAAGCGTTAATATAATTATCTAAATTTGGATTAATGAAGGCTTTGATTTATGCTGAATAATATTTATCTATGTTGATTGTTTTTGTGGTATTATACACATTGTGTGGAGCCTTCGGCTATTTGATGTAAAATTTATTGATTTGGTTATATCTGTGAAATTTGGTTGTGGCCATTGGGCAAATTATGATATGAATTGATTTTGTTATGTTGTCGTGATAATTTTCCGTACAAATTGTTGTGTTGTGTGAGTTGTTATTTTGAAGATATAACGGTTACATTTCACTGTTGTTATTTTGAGGATATAATGGTTGCATTTCACTATTGTTATTTTGAGGATATAATGGTTGCATTTCACTATTGTTATTTTGAGGATATAAAGGTGGCATTTTACTGTCATTGTATTTGTTAGAATATTATCTGGGCGGAGCGATAAGGGTGGCAATAAGAGCGATAAGGGTGGCTATTGATATTGTCTGGGCGGAGCGATAAGGGCGGTTATAGGAGCGATAAGGGCGGCAATAGGAACGATAAGGGTGGCTATTGTCAAGGACGATATGTGATGACGTGGGGTTGTGGTATCGATAATTTTCATGTGATGTTGTGATTTTTTTGTGTTTACTTTTATACCTTGTGCAATTTGTCTTGTTGTTGGTAAATTGATAACAATCTGATTTATGTTGAAATTGAGAGCATGTGGCTATTGCCAGGCGATTTATAAAATGAAATGTGGGCACGATGTGTCATGAGTAAATAATGAGGATATTTGGCACGTAAATTGTCCGTGAAGTTGTGATATGAAATGTGCGCACGAGGTATTGTGATGAAATGATAATGATAATTGGCATGTGAATTGTCTGTGCAGTTGAGATATGAAATGAGGGCACGAGGTGCCGGAAAAATATGATGATTTAATTATGGGTACAAGGTGCCGTGGAAATATGAAAAAGGGGCGAGACCCGTATTTTTATGATTATGAAATGAGGTGTCACGTGGTGACTTTTTAATTGAAAGAATTATATTCAAAATATTTATTTTGAAGGATTTTTACTTAGAAAGTATTATATGAAAGAATTGTATTTGAAAGATATTTATTTGAGAAAATAATATTTGAAAAGATTTATTGAAAGAATTATATTTGAAAAATAATTATTTGAGAAAATTATATTTGAAAGAGAGTTATCTGGAAGAATTATATGTGAAAGACATTTATTTGAATGACTTGATTTAATTGGGTGTAATTGTGTTTATTAATTGTTGAGTAATATTAATGGTATTTTTATTGTCTGTTGTGCATATCACTGGTTGTTTTACCCTGCCCTTATTGTTATTTGTTTCCTATTATTTTGTATAATATATATTGCACAAGTTATTAGACTAGTGAGTGTCTTGACTGTACCTCGTCTCTACTCCATTGAGGTTAGTCTTGATACTTACTGGGTACCGACCGTGGTGTACTCATACTACACTTCTGCATATTTTTGTGCAGAGCCAGGTATTGAGGATAACGGACTTGAGCAGAGTTAAAGCGAGATCGTAAGGATTCAAGGTAGAGCTGCTTGGTCGTCGCAGTCCCTTGGAGTCCTTTTATTTTATTGTACTGTTAACTTGTAATCAAACAGTGTTGTATATTCGGTCCTCGTGATCATTCTTTGTATTCAGTTAGAGTTCGTGACTCAGTACTACCAGTCTTGGGAGGTTGTATATTGTAATTAGTTCCGATGTTAGTTTTGGTTACTTATTTTTTTTTAAAAATGGCTTCAAAAATTCAATTGAAATCGGCTTACCTAATCTTAGAGACTAGGTGCCATCACGACTCATGTGGTGGGATTTTGGGTCGCGACAAGTTGGTATCAGAGCTCTAAGTTCATAGGTTCTACGAGTCATGAACGAGTCTAGTAGAGTCTTGCGGATCGGTACAGAGACGTCTGTACTTATCTTCGAGAGACTACAGAACTGTTAAAAATTTCCATTTCTTTCATTCTTGTCGTGTGAAATTTGTTGAATTTGGAATTTGAACCTTTGTATCTCCATTCTCTCATAGATGGTGAGGACACGTGCTACTGGGTTAGCTGGGTAGACATCTTCACATACTGCTAGAACTGCAAGAGCGTTCGCATCCCAATCTTGTACACTAGTTTCTTGAAGATTGACGTTGGTAGAGATTTTGTGAACAAATCAGCCATATTATTACTTGAACGAATTTGTTGCACATTGATATCACCATTCTTTTGAAGATCATGTGTGAAAAATAACTTTGGTGAAATGTGCTTTGTCTTATCTTTTTTTATGAATCCTCCCTTCAATTAGGTTACACATGCTGCATTGTCTTCATACAAAATCGTGGGTACACTTTGTCATACTTCAAACCACATTTGTCTCGAATAAGATGTATTATAGACCTCAGCCATATATATTCTCGACTTGCTTCATGAATACCAATTATCTCAACATGATTAGATGAGGTAGCCACGATTAGCACAGTTCCTGAGTATGTTTGGTACATTAACTCAGGCGGGATTGATTTCTGTTGCACCAAATATTCCATAGATTGGGGGAGTAGCTTCGACTCCTACCACAACTCCAGAGCAGCAGGTTCGCGTTGGTCAGGTTCTGGGTGTAGCACCGGTACAACCTGTTATTCCGGTTCGGACTGAGGTCAGGCCCGAGGCATCAGAAGAATAACAAAAGATACTTGAAAGGTTTAAGAGGTATAGTCCACCTACTTTCAGTGGCACAACTACAGAGGATGCCCAAGAATTTCTAGAAAATTGTCACTGTATTCTCCGCACCATGGGTATTGTGGAGGTGAGCGGAGTTGCCTTTACTACATTTCAACTGTCAGGCGCAACGTATCGGTGGTGGCAAATATATGAAGAAGGAAGACCAGACGATGCAAGACCACCAACTTGGGCTCAATTTTTAGAAATGTTCTTGAAAGGATTTGTTCCCCAGACTCTCCGAGATGTGTGGCGCACAGAGTTTGAACGGTTGCGTCAGGGCATTATGACAGTATCAGAATATGCTATTAGGTTCAGTGAGTTGGCCCGTCATGCACCTATCTTAGTTCTTACAATCAGATAACGGGTCCGCAGATTCATTGAGGGGCTCGATTATGATATTAAAATATGCATGGCTCGAGAATTGCAAACTGATACTCCATTTCAACACGTAGTGGAGATTGCAAGAAAGATTGAGGGTGTTTTAGGCGAGGAAAGAGAGTCTAAGGAGGCCAAAAGGTCTCGAAGATCTGGAGGATTTAGTGGATTTTACTCTTCAGCTAGGACCCATTATAGCGGAGGCTCGATCAGTTGGTCAGCTCAGTCCGCACATCAGATTACTCGGGGTGCTCCAATTTACAGTGCACCACTGATACGAGATTCTTATAGTGGTTATTCCAGTTATCCAGCATATATTCAGTACGAGCAGCCGCGACCTAAGATGGGTTGTTATGAGTGTGGTGATACTAGGCATATCATGAGAGATTATCCCAGATCAATGTAATATGGGATGAAGAAGAGAAATTTGGTGGGCTGTCAGTATCACTGAATGAAGTCAATGATTTTCGACATTGCGCAAACACATATAAATTATTTGATCTTGGTTTCAAAGGGAGCATTTAGACATGGTGGAATGGTAGAGAGGAGGAAGATTGTGTTTTTAATAGATTGGATAGATGTTTGGCCAACACAGTATGACAACAAATGATGCCCGGAATAGATATCACTCATCTATCAAAAATAGGATCAGATCACTATCCTCTACTTCTATCATGCAACCATATAGCTATACCAATTAAGAAAACTTCAGGTTTTTAAATTTTTGGACTAAACATCTTTCGTTTGAGGAAGTTGTTAAAGAAAATTGGTGTGATGATTTTGCTGGAAATCCATTCTTCGTTTTTAATCACAAGTTGAAAAAGCTAAACCGAGCTCTATCTCTATTGAGCAAAGCTACCTATGGTGATATATTTCATAAGATTACAAGATTAGAGGAGGTGGTATTAGTGCATGAAGCTCAGCTTGAACAAAATCCAATGCAACAGAATAGATAAAGGGTACAAAAAATACAAGCAGAATTAATCATATATTTAGCATTGGAGGGGGATTTCTAGAAACAAAAAGCAGGAATGACTTGGTTTCAAGATGAAAATAGAAGTACAAAGTTCTATCACGCACAAGTAAATGGAAGGAATAAGAAACTACAGCTTAAACGAATGCAAAAGAGCGATGAGAATTGGATAGAAGACAAGGAAACAATGGCTGAAGAGGCAGTCAACTTTTTTAAGGACTAGTTTCATGAAACCTAGGTTACTACAACTTTTGGCATTATCGATCATATACCATCAATGGTATATTATGATCAGAATTAGGAACTTTTGAAATAACCTAAAAACAGAGGAGGTAAAACAGGCTATTTATGGACTTAACAAAAATAGTGCAGGAGGAGCTGATGGCTTTACGGAGTGCTTCTTCCATGTTTGTTGGGATATAGTAGGAGAAGACATTGTGGAGATGGTGAAAGCTTTCTTCAATGGACATGAACTACCTAGATCCATATCTTATAACAGATGAGCAAGCAGGCGTCGTGAAGGGCAAGAGCATAGTGGAAAATATTTTACTGACACAAGAGATAATTAATGATATTAGGTTGAGAACTAAGGCTGGTCCAAACGTGGTGATCAAATTAGATATGACAAAAGCCTGTGATAGGCTATCTTGGCTGTCCCTGACTAAGGTTCTGAGGAAAATGGGATTTGAGAAAAGGTTCATTAGCTTGATTTTTGGCATTATATCAAATAATTGATATTATGTCTTGCTTAATAGGCAACCATATGGTTTCTTCAAATCAACAAGAGGTGTGAAGCAAGGTGACCCTTTGTCGCCAACACTATTCATTCTTGCGGCTGAGGCATTGTCAAGGGGATTAAATGCATTACATATGAACCTTTACTTTTGTGGATTTGGATTGCCTAAGTGGAGCCCAAAGATTAATCATCTAGCTTATACTGATGATACGATTATATTCTTATCCTCTGATGCTACCTTGTTATACTTGGTGATGGAAGTTTTGTATGCATATGAAGGGGCTTCTAGTCAGCTGATAAAAAAAAGTAAATTGGCAATTTATATGCACCACTCCACCAGTGAACAGGTCGTGTAGCTAGAGGTGGAGGACAAGCAGGTAGTAGGAGCCTAAGAGGTGGAGTCCCGACCCGTGGATTTAATCCCTATGATTTGGCTGAGGCCAATACACCAGATGGTGTCGTTACAGGTACGATCCTGATTTTTATTATAAAAGGATATTTTCTTTAATTTGATTCGGTTCTGAATATTGAGGTGAGTCCTCCTATTATGCTCCACTTATGGGTGAGTTTCGTAAATTTGTGACCCACTTATATGTTTATCCCTGTTGGGAGATTTAAAGATGTGAGCATATGTCTGTTATTTTATTTTTGTACACCATTGAGGGCTATAAGTTCAAAAGTAATTTTTATTATTAATTACAGTGGGTTTAATGTGTTTCGGAATAATTGATTCCAATTTTTATGAATTATACGCCCTACCGGTATGAGGGTTCATTATATGCTGTGAAAATTATTTATGAAATGTATTGAAAAGAAGTAATAAAGGAAATTGAAAATTTCAGTTGGCATAATGTGCAACATAATTGTGATTCGGATTTGAGGACGAAATCCTCATATTTTTACATGATGTGAAATATTTAAACCGAGCTACAAGCCGCGGTGGAAGTTATGTTAGGACGAGGTCCTTGTGGTGAAATATTTATGAGTTTAAAAATTCTCCCTTATGAAATTTAATTTGTGCAATAATATTAATATGGAGTCATGTCTGTTAGGCTTATTTGATGATGCATGTATATTTTATGTTCATATTCAGCCATTTTCGTGCTGTAAATATTGAGTTTTAACCTATGAGGTGAGTGCCCAGGTAGCGTTAAATATGACTAATTAATTCGAGTAAGTAATCATGAGGTCTTCATGCCTCACATTCTGTTGTCAGTATTGTGAAAAATCGAAACGAGGTGATGGTTAATATGAGATTAATTGATGATGCTGGAATTAATTATGAACAACTTTTAAGACCAGAGATGTGGTGATGAGCATACATATGATGTGCTTCAAGTCGTGATATCATTATGATAAGTCAATGCTGAGATTAATGTTATTGATATATACCCTGTGGTATTTTGTTGGGTTGTGGATATGTTGTTATGAGTTGTTTGATGTTACTCTGGCAGGTGGATAAGCCCAATTACAGGGGAGACTCTGCCGAAATTTCTGAAATATTTGGGAGTTAGTAAAATTTGGGGGATTGAGATTTGCAAAGGAAGAGATAAATTATGTTATGTGTTTGAGGGAGAATGATCCTAAGCGGGGAATAATGTAGCACCCCAGAGAAAGTTTTGAATTACTTCAACACTGTTGAGAAAATTTTTATGTGCATAGGCACGAGTTGCTATAGCCAGTTGAGACTAATATTGTGCGTTGTTGTGAGAAATCGTGCCTTTTGAAAATATTGGAGCGTAAGAAAATGGCCTTATAGTTTACAAATATGGATAAAAGAAATAATCTCAAGTGAGATGATGTTGTCGGACTTATCTCAAATGCGGTAATGTGGAACCAACCGTGAGTATATGTGTAAAAGTAAAAATCAACAATTCGGTAACCTTAGAATAATTATTAGCACGTTCGAGGACGAACGTTTGTTTAAGAGGTGGAGAATGTAACGACCCGACTTGTCATTTTAAGAATTTAAGTCATGCCTGGCGATATAAGGCCTTGAGCAGCTTCTTATTATGTGTATTGACTTGCGTGCGTGGTTAAATTCAGTTATCGGATGATTTGGAGTGATTTGGTACACTTGGTCCAAAAAACGGAAGCTTAAGTCTTAGAATTTTTACCGTAGTCGAAACTGTGTGAAGACGACTCCGGAATGGAATTTTGATGATGTCAATAGCTCTGTATGGTGATTATGGAGTTAGGAGCGTGTCCGAAAAATTATTTAGAGGTCCGTAGAGGAATTTGGCTTGAAATGGCGAAAGATGAATTTTTGGGAAGTTTGACGGAGGGTTGACTTTTTAATATCGGGGCCGGAATCCGATTCTGGAAATTGAAATAGCTTCGTTATATCAATTATGACTTATGTGCAAAATTTAAAGTCATTCCAGATTGGTTTGATGTGTTTCGGCACAAGATGTAGAATTTAAAATTTCAAAGTTCATTAGGCTTGAATTGGGGTATGATTCGTGGCTTTGATGTTGTTTGATGTGATTTGAGGCCTCGAGCATATTCGTGTTATGTATTGGGACTGGTTGGTATGATTGGACGGGGTCTCGGGGGCCTCGGATTTGATTTGGGGTGGTTCCGGACCAAGTTTGGGTGTTTTGATGCTGCTAGTTGCTGGTTTTGGTGTTGTTCTTCGCGTTCGGGAGGAGCCTCTCGCGTTCCAGAGAAGGATTTTGTTGTTAGGACTTTGTTCTTCACGTTCGCGAAGAGGTTCTCGGGTTCGCGAAGAAGGATATTTTGTTGTTCGTCGTCTGACGTTAGAGGCTGATATCTCGCAATCTATAAGGAATTTGGTGATGATCTAAAATTGAAAGTTGTATCCCTTTGTGTCTAGTTTTCAGAAAGGTAAATATTTATCATTTGGAGTTGTGTACAAGAAGTTATGGGGGATACGTTATAGGCTGTCCGGGAAGAGTTTGAAAATCTTTGTTGCACAGGGCTAACTTTGGAAGCTTATATCTCGTAATATATAACGAATTGGGAGAAGAGAAACAAATTAAAGTTATAGTCCTTGAAGTTTAGTTTTCATAAAGTCAAACCATTCATCATTTGGAGCGATAAGGGCGGCAATAGGAGCGATAAGGGTGGCTATTGTCAGGTACGATATGTGATGATGCGGGTTTGTGGCGTTGATAATTTTCATGTGATGTTGTGATTTTTTTGTGTTTACTTTTATACCTTGTGTAATTTGTCTTGCTGTTGGTAAATTGCTAACAATCTGATTTATGTTGAAATTGAGAGCATGTGGATATTGCCAGACAGTTTATAAAATAAAATGTGGGCACGAGGTGCTGTGAGTAAATAATGAGGATATTTGGCACGTGAATTGTCCGTGAAGTTGTGATATGAAATGTGGGCACGAGGTGCTGTGATGAAATAATAATGATAATTGGCATGTGAATTGTCCGTGCAGTTGAGATATGAAAGTAGGGCACGAGGTACCGGAAAAATATGATGATTTAATTATGGGCACGAGGTGCCGTGGAAATATGAAAAAGGGGCGAGACCCGTATTTTTATGATTATGAAATGAGGTGTCACGTGGTGACTTTTTAATTGAAAGAATTATATTCAAAATATTTATTTTGAAAGATTTTTACTTAGAAAGAATTGTATTTGAAAGATATTTATTTGAGAAAATAATATTTGAAAAGATTTATTGAAAGAATTATATTTGAAAAATAATTATTTGAGAAAATTATATTTGAAAGAGAGTTATCTGGAAGAATTATATGTGAAAGACATTTATTTGAATGACTTGATTTAATTGGGTGTAATTGTGTTTATTAATTGTTGAGTAATATTAATGGTATTTTTATTGTCTGTTGTGCATATCACTGGTTGTTTTACCCTACCCTTATTGTTATTTGTTTCCTATTATTTTGTATAATATATATTGCACAGGTTATTAGACTAGTGAGTGTCTTGACTGTACCTCGTCTCTACTCCATTGAGGTTAGTCTTGATACTTACTGGGTACCGACCGTGGTGTACTCATACTACACTTCTGCATATTTTTGTGCAGAGCCAGGTATTGAGGATAACGGACTTGAGCAGAGTTAAAGCGAGATCGTAAGGATTCAAGGTAGAGCTGCTTGGTCGTCGCAGTCCCTTGGAGTCCTTTTATTTTATTGTACTGTTAACTTGTAATCAAACAGTGTTGTATATTCGGTCCTCGTGATCATTCTTTGTATTCAGTTAGAGTTCGTGACTCAGTACTACCAGTCTTGGGAGGTTGTATATTGTAATTAGTTCCGATGTTAGTTTTGGTTACTTATTTTTTTTTAAAAATGGCTTCAAAAATTCAATTGAAATCGGCTTACCTAATCTTAGAGACTAGGTGCCATCACGACTCCTGTGGTAGGATTTTGGGTCGTTACACTCAAGTTGATGAATTTACCTACCAAAAACCTTTCTTTGTTTTATCACAAAAAAGTTTCTAAACTATTTATTTATTTCTCTAATAGTCATACACCACCATAAAAGCCGTTTATAATAGAAAAAAAGAATTTTATTTATATCGTTAAATTCATAATAAATAAATAATCTATCCATGAAAGTTTCAGATGCCTAATGTCGGAATATCTTATAAAACATATTATTTGTGTTACCTAATATTGAAAACAAAACACAAAAATACTTTTATCATAATTCTTTAAAGATTTATCAAATAAAATAAATTAAAAATTAATTCGTTTGGTCTTTGAGAATTTGTGGTACAAAATTGATAGTGGAATGCAAATTTTAAAAAATAATTAATGTTAAATAAATATTTTATAATAAATAGCTTAATATTAAAAATATACCGAGTTTATAATATATTTTTTCTTCTACTATTTTATTTCTAATTGCTTCAAATTTTTATTTTTTCCGATTTGAATCTTAATTTTAATTTCTTTCACTGCTAACATTGCATGGTTATTGACATGGGTAAAATTATATTTTTTTATAAAAAGTGGCTTTTATTGTGGTGTATGACTTTGGAGAAGTAAATGAATAGTTAGAGTCTTTTTTGTCATAAAACAAAGGAAAGTAATTTTGCTAGGTAAACTCACCAAATTAAATGACTATTTGAGAAATTAACTCTATGCATATGCAAATTTTATCTTGATATCAATTTCTTTTTACAAAAGAAGAGTAATTATTATATTTCTCTATGCCGCGCGAAGCGCGGATAAATTTACTAGTGCTAAATAAAACTGTACTTTTTTTTATATAATCTTGAGCTAGTGCATCTCTTGATTTTGTTTTATTTTGAAGATAATTACACTTTTGTTCACAAACTAACTTGTGAGTGCAGTTGTTACGCAAGAGAATCCACCCTAAGATCAAGGGTCTAGGGATTGCAAAATGTCGAAAATAGGGTTATTAAACGCAATATTCTAAAGGGATGTTTATCTTTCTATACTACATATGAATCTTTATTACCCTCCCTGATCAAATTTTAACTTAATTACATGGTCATATACAATTTATCAATTATATACAAATTAGTATTAAATAAGTAACCCCTTATATTAAGAATTGAATAAGGAATTAGTTCTTTCTCATCCTTGTTCTCTCTCTCTCCTACGCTCTCTCTCTCTCATTCTCTGTTCTTTCCCAATTTTTTCTTCCTCCAATGTTCTCTACTTTTTCCTTTCATGTTGTATATATTTTTAATGGAATTCACCAATGGATTTCAATCGTTTTACTATAGAATTTTAATTTAGTAATTTTCTTTCATGTTATACAATTGGTGTTCAAATTGAAATTGTCAATCAATAAATTTTGAAGGTGTTTGACTCTCCACCATTAACAGCCATTAAAAGTTTTGAAGCTTTGAATTCGAATGTGGGTTTTCAAAAATCATTACTTGTTTGGATTGGGTGTTGTTGCAAATAATTGGGAATATTGTTTAGAGTTTATATCTCAATTTTGAGGGTGTTTGGTGAAGATTAGACTTGATTTTGGGCGAATTTCAGATTGAAACTCGAAGAAAAAGAAAAAGAAGAACAAGAACACATGACATACAATATACTTACGAAATTGTAGTTAAGTTATATTATAATTGTATGTAAATTGTATTCTGTTGTAGTTATATATTTGTTTATTTAAATGTTGTATGAAAGTTGAAAAATAGCTGTATAATGTATGAATCATTGTATAAAATTTGTACTTAAGTTATCAATACTATCTTATTCCATAAAGTTGTTGATATGTATCAAAATTGTATTAAGAGATAAAGTTTTGATTAGAATTTTAGAGAGGAAGAAGCACACACCACATACAAAATATATACAAAATACATACAAAAGACATATTGTATAAAATTTATATGAAAATTGTATTTAAGTTGGATAATGTTGTAGTTGTATTTAACTGGATAGAAATAATGTATGAAAGTTGTAGATAAGTTGTATACTATATAATTAGTTGTATGAAGTTTATTTTTACTATGTATGTTGTTGTAAATATTTAAATTTGCATGAAATTTGTACGAATTTTATTTTTAATTTGTATGTTGATGTACCATACATTGTTCTTTTCTCAGTTGATTTATTAAGGAAAGAAAAGTAAAGAATAAATTCCAAATAGACTCATGTGCACTGATTCATATTTGTTTGAACGGAAAAAAACATGAATATTGATGGGAACTGAATGATTTTGGTGGAGAAATTTTAAATTTTACAATAAAAGTGTCATTGTCGCACTTCGAAGAAGCTGAGTTTTATGTAAGATTTGAATTTTGTGTGAGAAATTAACCGGGTAACATAGATTCTTGTTAGAAATACTAATACAAAGTTGAATCCGAAGTTTGGAGGCGATTGAATTTAATTTGAAATTTACTAAAACTTTGAATCTGCTCAATTATGCTTTAAGTTGTATAATATTATATTTAAGTTGTATGATGTTGTAGTTGCAAGATCGGCAACCTAGGTTTACTTCTAATAAAATTGGACCAAAGGAAAAGAATTTGGGCATGAATTACGTTGCAAATTCTAGTTACAACAAGGAAGTTGCTGGGATTTTGAATTGTTATGAGACCAGGTTGAATGGGGATGAACTGGAAAAAACTATAAAGACAAATAGTGAGGAAGGCTTAACTGTTGTGTCACACAATATTATTCCAAGTAGAGATAGAGAGTAGAATTATTGTTTCTAAAGTTAAGTACGTAGAGCTTTCCTTTACATCAAAATGTTCATAATTAGTAATTGACCTAAGTCTTCTCAATTAGTAATTGACCTTGTAAGAAAAGGAAAATACAACAAAGTGTCTAATACATATTCATCTAACCTGCACAAGAAATTCTTAACAATTTTATTGAACTTCCTTCCCTGTTCTAGTTGGGAGTATATGAGAGGCATTCTTAATGATTTCCAATCTAGCCTTCTCTCCTATAAACCTGCAATTTATGAATCAAATAACAATCATCTAAATAAGGGATTTTAGTTCTTCTATAGCTTATTATGAACAGGAGGAGATTGGGGTTGCCAATGATAAGGAGATGTAACTGAGTAGGTGGCAGAGAACATGGAAAGAAAAGAGTAGAGTAAATAGGAAAAAGATATAACTAAATCTCCTAATTTAAGGCGTTAATAATGGATTATATATAATTTGTAAGTAATTTTTATTTAGGGCGGGTAATATACAAAATTAGGATAATTTTGATAAATAAATTTCAAATATTGTATAGGAAGGAAAAAATCTCTATTCTAAATATCTTGTCAATGGATGGTAAATAACCGAGTCTGAAGTATAACTGTCAAAATTTGACTTTCATTTTGTTTTTTTCAAAAGGAATAAAATTCACAAATAGCCATTTTGAGTTTCACACGGGGAATTTGAAACGCCATAATAGTGGCTATTTCTCAATTACATGCCTGAAAGCGGTTAGTCGTGCTATTAGTAACAAGGTTTTATAAACTACCTGTTAGTTGTCAAATAAAAACATAAGACGTTTTCTTGAGAAGAGCCCATATGAAATTGGGCTGGCCCATATACTTTTTCTATGCCTTGCACAGCCATTTATGTGGTATGGGCCTAGCGGCTAAGCTATATTTAGTAGTAGGAATTTTTACCTCCTATAGCAAAGGTTGATACCTATTTATTTTAAATAAACACCCTTTTAAAAAATTATATTACATAGCTAGCTTTTGATTTTTATAGCCAAATATCTATTTATGGTCACCTTCTACCTTTAAGCCATAAAATACGCTTTGTATTATTTTTCTCTCTCATTCTTTCAGGTTTTTCTCCACGCTCTTTCTCTCAAAGCCATAAAACTCATGGATTCTCTCTCATCAGTTCATCCGTCCATCGTTCGTCCTCCTGGAAAGCATCTCTTTCACCACCACCATCAGCGGCGAATCTCCGCTCTTTCTTATCACGCCAATCCAAAATTATCGTTTCCTCAATTCGGGATACCTAGAAGTTGTAATAGAATGAGGTATATGGTTGCTTGTTGCAAATTGAGTAGCGGAGGAAACAAAGAAGAAGAGGAAAGTGTGACTGGTCTATTGTGCTTCCTAGATATCTTTGGATTGGGTTCTTGATCGAAACGGGAACAATGACGTTTCGAGTTAGAATCGCGGCCCTCTCGACGAGACGACATTAGGGTTGTTCTTGAACAAAGACGACAGAGTTTGGGGCTGAGCAAATTGAAGATTCTGTTACCTTTTTTTAAAGTGTATTTCAATGTATCTCGCTGTATTTCCATGTATTTCATTGTATTCATTATCTTTTTTTTTATTGTATTCCAATGTATCTCGCTATATTCCATGTATTTTATTGTATTCACTGTCTGCTGTATTCCATGAATGTATTCATATATTTTTTTAATTAATATAATTTATGTATTCAGATGTATTTATGTATTCAAATGTATCTGCAGTATGTATTCATATATTTTTTTAATTAATATAATTTATGTATTCAGATGTATTTATGTATTCAAATGTATCTGCAGTATGTATTCATATATTTTTACACTATAGATGAATCTTGAATTTTATTGGTTGATAACATAAACACCCACGAATAGGGGTGTTCAAAACTGAACCGAAATCGAAAACCGAACCGAAACCGAAGCTTAATGGCTTATTGGTATCGTGTTAATAGTTTAACGGACGGGGAACAGATTGAATTTTTTTTATTAATGGCTTATCGGTTTGGGGGCGGATTATTCAATTTTCTTAACGGATAATCCGTTAACCCGTTAAATATATATATATATATATATTAAATATCAAAAACCCTTCCACTTCTTCCGGTACTCTATCTCTAAGTTCTAACGCCTAATTCCTAAATAATCAGAATCTTTATGTACTATGCATCAGAAGATCCCAGGCTTGGATTAACTTAGCTTATTCTCCTACCCTACAACAAGATTGTTTAAGCTGATGTCTATGGTTCACCTCTGCTTTTGTTTTTTTAAACTAATGCATGATGTCTATGTTTAATAGAAGAACCGCAGTGATATGCCACAACTTTTTTCACTTTACAACACATGACACACTACATCATTCTTATGTAGGCGTTAGCAAACATGTATGTTTGGACTCAATGTGTAATTTTCTATTCTGAATTTGTATGCTAGGCGGTCAACAAACAATTAATGCACGCAATATAGATTGCATTAGGCCGATAAACCACCCGATAAGAGCTAAATCGATACCAATCCGCGCGATATCTTATCAGATGGCTATCCGATTAATACATTTAAAAGTCGATAACCATTAAGCCAAACCGTTAAGAGTAATTAACCGCCCAATCCGCCCGATAAGCAGCCCTACCCACAAACGATATCAATAGAAAAGGGAAGGATTAGAAACTCGGCGATTGCTCTGTTGAAAAATATTCAGCATATTTCGCGTCAAATACAGATTATGGGTGATGTAATTGAGTTATTTGAGTTATATTAGGAGTCTATTGTGTTAATTGATTCACTTTCCGTTTAAAAATAACTTAATAGACCACGATTTGCGCTATTTACGTTACTGTATTCATAAATACATATCGTGAATATAGTCGAATACAATAATTGTCTAGCTGGAATCCCCTGTTTCACACCGAGTTTTGTTACTGTATTCATGAATACAATAGCTTAAATACATCGAATACACTCCAAAAAAATTAAAAACATAGCTATAGGAAGTATTATAGTAAATGATAGCTACAACTAGCTAATAACCACTAAATAATAGTGGTTTGTGAAAATTTCTCTCAATAGTAATAGCGCGCTGGCCATTTTTCAGCACTATATTTAGAAAATAGTCACTATCGTAGAATTTAAAATTCTAGAGGTGGAACTCCATAATTGGACTCTTTTCTAAAACTAAAATTAGCAATATGGGCTGAAACGCTTTTATAGTCCTACTAGATGTGGGAACCACCTTTTAGTTGGGCTATCACATCAAGCCTTAAAAGGTCTAAAATTATACTGACAGGCCCTATAATGCTTTCGGGTCGTCTAACTTTCTTCAAAAATATGTTTTGGGCAAGTTAGGCCAAGTATAGTTACATTTACTAGCCAATATATACAAAAATCTACTCTATACGGTCGAAATAGATTTCGGCCTTCGCACGTCCGATCGAGTTAAACGATGATCGATTGAAGTGAGATTCCGAAGATGGAACAAACAAACCTCGAACCCGGTGGGCCGATCCATGTCGAGTTCGACATCGTTATCGAGCTCGAGTCCAAATCGAACTATGATGTAGAGTAAATATATCATGCTTATAACCCAGAGACCAACCAACATTGACTCTGAATCAATTCGAGAGCTCGAGCCAGAATCGGGCTTGAACCAAGGTCGAGAGCTCGAGTCAAAATCGAGCTCATCAAACCAAAATCGAGGGCTCTAAGCAAGATCGAACTCGCAGACAAAAGCCGTTGCAATCATACTATAGAGAATCTTCGCAGAAATTGTGGAAAAACTGATTTATCATGGTCTCCCACTTAGTGTTTATTTTATTATGCTTAGAGCAAAATTCCTCCATTATAAAAAGGCTTGGTTACCATTTCTGTAGGCAGTTTTTTTGGAGGCTTACATTGTAATAAAAACACCATATTCTCCCATAGTAAATAATCACTCTTTCAGTTCATATTCTTTGCCGTCCATATTTACGTTTCCATTCATCCTTACAATTCGTGTTAAGTTACGCCACATATCCTTGGAACTACGTATAAATTTAACTCTATCCGTTTTTCGGGTAAACATATATATATTCCCATGCTTCTTTTTCGAAACACTTTGTTAGCTATTTGAGCTCTGCCAGGGTAAGGCCAATAAGTAATAACTTTATTTTTGGGGTGATGGTACTCTTTGCATAGTTTTGATGAAAAATTGACAGGTTTCTTTTATTGGTTTTGTGGAATGAAATGGCAAATATTTGTGGGTGTAGCACTATGAGGTTCTATTTTCTTGTTACATCAATAATTTCCAAGAAATAATATATGACACGTGAAGTAATAATTGACATTAATTATAATAATAAGTTATACTAGTAATTGTGAAAGTTCCTTTTGCGTGAGATTACTGGTTATTGCAAATGAAAGCAGCGTTTGGAAAATTTCCTTTCAATTGGAAGAAAACGATGAGCAAAAATTATCACATCAATTCTATAAATGTCTTTTTCTTGCAAAACAAAAATACTAAAAACAATGATTCATTTTCAGTTCGTCTGCTCTTGAGCACATGGCTAGCTGCATACACTGAATTTAGCAACCCCATTTCTCGCTATTTACCATAGATTATGACAATGAATATATTTCTTTTATGATTTAATATATATATATATATATATATATACCGATAATATAAAGACCCAATCACTATTAGTGCAGTTTAACATACTATAGCAAGTTGTTACCTTGTTTTTTAAGTCATCATATTGCATCTGCTGTAAAGAAATTTGGTAATACTGTACAAGGAAAGACATTTGAGCAAGTGGAAAAAAAAACTATGATCAAGCTATATTATATATATACATACACCAGGAAAAAAAAAGTGCTTTCAAAATGAAAAATTTCACGGTTTTATACTAGTCAAATGATGCTCATAGGAAAATTCTTCTTGTTTTCTTTGAACCTGATAAAATTTTCTAGTCATATGTCTAATGCAATTGAAATTTTCATATTTGTTGTGTAATTTCTTCTTTTGGTTTAAATAATTGTAGGCACCACCACATTATTTTAGATGGAAAGTGATGTGAAGTTGATGTGTTAGAAAACGTGTGAGCTATTATCATAAATAATAAATAAAGAAAAAAGAGCAAAAGAAGTGCAAACACAGTTCAAAAGTCTAAATGAAACTTTTTAACAAGTTTAAGGAATTACCAAGCCATTTACTCTTTTTTTCTCTCTCTATATGGAATGTTAAGTAAAATGTAGGGAAAAGTTTCAAATGATCTTGTGATATTCGAAATGGATCAATTATAACCCCCGTGTAAATTTGAATCCAAAAATGACCCTGCCGTTATAAAATTGGTCTAATAATGCCCTTGTATTATTCAAAATGGATCAATAATGCCCTGAATTTTTTTTTAAAATGCTTTTAAAAACTAAAAAATATATATTCTGTAAAAACTAGAAAAAGAAAGAAATTTACAAAATATATATTTTTAAGTCTTTTCAGTTTTTTAAAATATTTGTTTTGTAAAAACTAAAAAAAATAATATATTTTTAAAAAACTGGACAAAAAAACTCTCCTAAAGCAGTGGACTACATATGCATTAGTTTTTAAAAAATAAAAATATTTTGCAAAATCTTTTTTTTTCAATTTGACGGTTCAATATTTTTTCGGTTTATTTTTATAAAATAAAAAATTTACCATAATTATCGGTACAGTTATAGATTTATATAAAAACATACGGTTTTATTAAAAAAACCTAAAAATCGGTTCGGCACGGTATAATTATGTCGGTTTAGTCGGTTTTTAAATATTCATTTACAGTTATATATCGGTATAAATGAATATTTAAAATGACCTTGTGGTATTCAAAATGGATCAATTATAGCCCCCGTTTAAATTTGAATCCAAAAATGACTCTGCCGTTATAAAATGGGTCTAATAATGCCCTTGTGTTATTCAAAATGGATCAATAATGCCCTAGATTATTTTTTAAAAAAATACTTTTAAAAACTGAAAAATATATATTCTGTAAAAACTAGAAAAAGAAAGGAATTTATAAAATATATATTTTTAAGTATTTTCAGTTTTTTTAAAGTATTTGTTTTGTAAAAACTGAAAAAAAAATATTTTTTTAAAAAATTGGAAAAATAAACTCGAATACCACAAGGTCATTTACAATTATGACTCTTTGACTTATTGTTGATTAGTCATGCCTGATTCAATTGCACAAAGTATTGTGATTATTTACTATTACAGATCTTAATAGAAGTGATTAATTTAAACCTCTATATCTAGTTTGGTCACTTTAATAAAAACGTCCATAATAAGGAAAGTTTAAGTGGGCGTTTGGACATAAGAATAGTAAAATTCCAAAAAAAAGTGAAAAACATTTTCAAGTGAAAATGGTATTTGAAAATTAGAGTTGTATTTGGACATGAATATAATTTTGGGATATTTTTGAAGTTTTGTTAGTAATATGAGTGAACATTTTGAAAAATAGCTTTTTGTAATTTATCAAAATTTCGAAAAAATTCAAAATGCATTTTCAAGTGAAAATTAGAAATTTTATGAACAAACGTTGATTTCGAAAAAATTTAAAAAAATTTGGAAAAAAGGAAAAAAAATTCTTAGGTCCAAACGAGCTCTAAGTACATGACAAGCAACCATAATAACCCCACCTCGAACTTTTAAGTGTTTAAATCATAGAGTTACAGCTGGAATGTGAAATCAAATAAATACAGTTTAACATTACTATTCTGAAGAAAATCACAAGGTGATTGCCTCAATACCTCTTGTCCGAACTAATTTTCCTAATTTCTGTTTTAGATTGTTCCAAAAATCGTGTTAAATTTCCTAAAATGGAAATGTTTTCATAATCTATCAATTTTTTATTATTATTCTATTGTAAGATAAGAATCAAATTTTATTCTAAATATTTTCAAAATTTTCAATAACCAACATGTCTCCACTGGACACATTATTTAATATAATAAAGTTTTAGTTTCTTGATCAATATTTTGCACCTCCTCCACTTCCTCTACTTTAGAACTACTAGGCGTGTTAGTAGAGATTTAATTTCTAGCTCTATGCGGTAACTGATACCACGATTTGCTTCTAAGATTTAGTCGAACCTCGCTAATTAAATTCATGTATTATTTTTCTTTTCTATTTGTTTTGTGTGATTGTATACTAGTTAAGTCACGATCTTTCGTAACTAAGTAGTGATCAAACTAAATGAAACACCTAACGGGGATGCATGGATGAAGTATTAAAATACGTAAATTTGGTTTCTTAGCCAAGTAAACTTTCGCAATCTTCTATTTCAACTTTAAATAGAAAATGTTGTACCTATCGTTAGTCAAAAGACGAAACTTCACAAAGAATTGATCGAAGCACAATAAGTGCCTTTTTAAGGATCCAATGATGCAACACTTGGGAAAAAAAAAGAATAGAAATGGTTGGTACAATAATATTTGGGATTCATAAACTTAATTAGTACTTCGTAAAATTTACGCGTTATTCTTTCTTTTTTTGTTTTTCAAATAATACATAGGTATTCATGAAAAGAACCAAAACTTGAAAGTTTTAATAACAAGATTTAAGGAAATAAATTCTATTTGCATGACAAAAAGTTCTCTAGCTTCAAAGTACCAAGAAACTTCATGAGATCGATATATATACTTTCTTTTCTATTATCATGAAGATATTATGAAATACATGAATCATTAGAAACATTTGAAAGAACAAAGTGAAGTTTAATTTAAATTTATTATGCGATTGGAAAATAAAAATGCTAATTGCAGATATTAATGCGATACCACCAATAATGTTGGATGCAACTTATTAGTTCGGGGTTCAATTAAAGTCAATATTTTCGAGCTAAATATTGATATATATGTAAAAAATGACTAACTATTAACTGTGTTATATTATGAACCATAATTTCAAATGTTTAATAAATTCAATACTAAATATTTTAAATATTGAATTAATTAAATTTAAAATCATGAGTTGACCACCAAAACTAAAGGGTCAACTGCTTTCTACATTGTTAGTCAATATAAATTTAGGAAAAGACTAATATCAACCCGAAAGAAAATTCTTCTCTCTTTCTCTTCTACTTCCTCTAAATTGTAACACATAGATAAACTAGGGATAATTTGATGAAAGAAGTATTCAAAAATCAGGACATGTCATTTTTTTCCCTCTGTATTATAAAGAATATGTGCAATTAAAATCACATTACTTCAGAATATTACTATCTTGGACGAAGCTCCTATCCTTTTGATGGCATAATAATTAACCCTCATTATAAGGTATTGCATGCTCAATCATTTAGATTAATTTATTGTAAAAAAATTGAAGAGAATTATTTTGAAAAGGGACTAAATGAAAATTTAAAAGAAGAGCTAAGATTTCTTTTGCAATAACTACATACAACAAGAGAATATATTAACAGCATTAGTTAATTGATTAATTAGTGAAAACCTAAAATATTGATTAGAAACTTTAATTACATCAGATAATCCTCAAGCACCTGTGGGGCACTATTGAGAACTCTTGTCAGCCATTCATCTTCACCCTCCTCTTCATCACAACCGTCCATTCTTTCCCCCTCCACCACCACCTCCTCCTCCTCCTCCTCCTCCTCCTTTCCCCCCCCACCCCCCTCTTGCATGCCTTTCTCATAACCTTTCCCTTTTCCTTTTTCTACCCTCATTAATGGCCCATTTTTCACTGAAAAGCCCAAATCAAGCCCAGAAAACACCTCACTAGTATCACCACCGCTACTACTACCACAACCCATCTCAATGCCGGCCATTAGAGTGGAACCCGACCCGGAAAATGCCGCCCCGCAGCTCTCTCCTGTGATGGAAAAGGACGAAGATGCCCCTATCATCCCCGGGTTTTTACCATTGCTGCCACCGTTTATCTCTTTCAACAACTCATGCATTACCTCTTCCACTTTCTGATCCTCCGGAAAATACCCTCCTTCTTCATCATCCTCCAGAAATGCCTTCAGCGCCATTGAAACTCCGGGAATGACGTCATTTTCCGGCAAATCTCCGGCAATCATCTTTCATATAAGCTATACACTATCCGCCAAGTTTTTTGTTTTTCTTTCTTTTTTGGTGCTGAAAAAAGAGAAACAGTGTGGAGTGAAAAGCTGTGGCAAGATTAGGAGGAAAGTGGGAGTGGATATATAGGTGAAAAAAGTGGGGCCAGGTAATATGGGACCACATGACACGTAGGAAAGAGGTCAAAGGTAGTATGCTGACGTGGACTAAATTGTCGCAGGTAACTGCGAGTCATGTGACTTTGGGGTCGATACAGACAAAAAGCTTCGGTGGATACGTTAGTTCTCACAAAATGTCAAGAAAAAAGGTTATCACGTTATGTTGTTGAGGTGCATGTCTGAGTTAAATCATATCCGTTAAATCAGCCAGATTGTGAGATCTGACGGTTTAGGATCTAGGATTGACGGATGTGTATTTACAGCGTAGTTGTAGGAGAATGAAATTAAAGAAAGAGTATTGCCTTGACTTCAATGACCGTCTGCCATAGCCTGTCTGCAAACTGCCGAAAACGCTTCCTGAATTTCTCAGCTACTACGTAAATTACTAAAATACCCTTCACTTTTTAAGGTGCACAAGAATAATACCGAATAAAGTGTAGTAATAATACAGAGATTAGTAATACAATCATTAGTTATGCAGAAGTTATATTTCATTCACTATTTGATGTGGTATATTAAAAATTAAATTGTATTTTATAATTTTTAAGAAAAATAGTTGTTTTAAAAATGCCTTTCGTATTCTTTATCTTTAAGAGACTTTAAGGATAATTTTGTCTTTAATCATATTAATGCATGCATAAATAGCATTGGTATTGTTAATACCATGGTTTGCTATGTATTAGTTATACATAGAATAATACCAAATAGATTATATAATTAATATTTGTATTAGTAATAGTACATAAATTAAAAAAATATACTAAACAACATATTAGCAATAACAAAAGTTAATACATACATTATTTTCTCTGATGCGTCCTACCAAACAAGCCTAAGTGACGTGGTTTTTGTTTTGTGGGGAATAGAGTCTGAAATTATGCCTTTTTCCCGTGAAATGTATTCGAAATAGTAAAAATTAAAATGAGAAAAAAAACTCATGTTCTTTGGGTTTACATTTATTGTCCTTTTAAAAATGAAGAAATACGAAAAGGCCCTTGCTGATTGTCATTGTACAAGAAGAGTTCTGAGTTTTGATATTTTATTACTCATTTCATTCTATTTTGTATGACAAAATATTCGAGTTTTTAAATGCTAATTCGACATATGTTTGATACTGGTGGTAGTGATAGAATATATTAAAGTTATGGGCGGAAAGTTAATTGGATATCGATGAGGCTATAGAGAAGATGGTAACAACTATAACAAATATTTGTATGAGCATCAAAAAAGAAAGGTGTCATTTAAATTGGGACAAAGTGAGCACATTTTAAATTCAGACAGTTTAAGTTAACTATTTTTAAAGAAGAATTACTTTTTAATTCAAGTTGCAAAACACAATTTGATCTTCATAAATAAATAATATTTACTTAATTAGAAAGCGAACTACTAAATGCACATAGGCTATTAATAATTAGAATTTCTCAGATTATAGAATATCTCTTTTTGCACTCTATTGTCAATGTGAGTTACCTATGTTCTGGAATCTTACTATGAAAAAGTGCCAGTGTATGAGTATGCTTTCTCTAACCAATGTGATAAGAATTCTGAAACCCCCACCCCCACTCAACCCCCTCCAAAAAAAGAAGAAAGGAAAAGAGAAATTACTTTTTGTTGCTTCAAAAAGTAAACTGTTCTTATTCTATTATTCCCAACACATCACTTTTCTTGTACCAAAATAGGGGATAAGAAAAAAAAAGCATTTCAGAAAAGTGATTTTTGTGTGCATCAGCATGTCTATTGCTATAGGAAAGTGTGTTAATCACTCTTCTTATTACTCAAAATATTTGGTTCAAAATAAAATAAAATTGCTCTAGATTGTTGCTTAAATACCAAGAAGAGAAAATTACTGTTCGTTCAAAGCTGAATATAAGACACTTATAACACATAAGAAATGCATACAAAAGGTATTTATTGTTCAATTTCTCTTCAAAAGGGCAAAGTGTAAGGAGTGTCTTTGAGAGTAACTTCATGGAGTTTTCTCACAAACTGATAAAGAAAAATCAATGAGCATTTCAGTTTTCATGTCCTTTTCATTAAAATACTTCTCTCCAAAAAATAAGGGTCCATTGGTTGTTGGCCTTTTACAAACTTGTTTTTAGTTTTATGATTCTACCTTATTTTTTACACATGGGAGATATATTTTTACACATAAGAGATCTTTCATTTACACATAAGAGATCTAAAAAAGACATTTTCTTAAATTAACATTGTAAAAGGCCAAGAATGCCTAAACCCCCCAAAAAAAACAAAATTGTTATTAATTGGCAGTGTTACCTCAAAAAGTTTGAAAATGAAATGACTTCTGTTTCCAAGCATAATATTGCCTAGAAGTTTCCTTCTTCCAATTACTTGTTGCGTTAGTAAACTGTGCTTTTATTAGACCTCAATCAAAAGTACTCTTGAATTCTTTATGAAATTTCCCTGCTTCATTATGAAAATGGAATATTAAGCAGCAATTCTTTGTTTTTTCCTTCTTTACTTTGAATTAATAGCTGAAGGAAAAAATGCATCAAGACAAACAAGAAAAATTGACCAACTACTTGCTATTATGAGGTCGCCATTTTCATCACCACTATGCTAATATTTAGCACCATAAAAGGTTAAATAAATCTCAAAAATGATTTATCTATCATCAAAGAGATCGGTAAAGTTAGAGGAGGGCAAAACCAAGCATCTGTAGGTATTACATCAGCTACGATTAGTTCATATGAATAAGGTACCTCATGAGGACCGGTACTTTATGTTATTCGGACTCTCGAAAATGTCGTTAGGTGAGTGTCGAATCCTTCAATAATTTGTGTTTTTGGAGGATACAATATGGGTATGGTAACATTTTGGAGAGTATGAGCAACATAGCTATTTGACCAAAAATTATAGATCTAGATCTTGGTTCAACTAATTAAATTTATATAAATAAGGGTTAATCTTAGTTAAAAATAATATCTCAAAGATGAAATTCTCAGAAGTGCAATAAATACTACGTAGATATATTTTAGTAGCAGCGGCGGCACACAACCAATATTTATGAAGTCAAAGAAAATTATGTATCATTAAATATTGATGAATAGCAATAAATGACACTTAAGTAAATAGAACGAATGGGTCACCCAAGAAAGGATGGAATTAGTGAATGTTCTTTCTGACAATGATGAGTGATGGACAATCCTTTGAATATTTGAGTTAGTCTCGGATCCAGTGGAAAAGTGTGGACAAGAATCTTAGTAAAAAGATTGTGTTTGTATGCTTGCAATAAGATCCGATTCTCTCCTTTAAAGTCAAAGTGTATTTTACAATTGAATATCACATGTCCTCTATCATTCTGTCTCTTTCTATTTATAGAGAACATGTTCCTAAAAATCCTAATAGTACAAGTGCAGAGAATATCCACTAGAATATTATCTTTTATATTCTAATCTTGAAACTAGCCGTTATAACTCTGTCAAGGGTACTCGACCTCGGCCTTGATCCTTGATGACTCCTCGGCTTCAGCTCTTGCTGACTTTTCGATCACGGACTTCATCGCTTCTTAGACTACTTCGACAAGCGACGGCTGGGAACGTTCCACCAATTCTATTTGGATTTACGTATTCTAAAGATAGATTTTGACACATATAGTTAGTCCCACCGCTTATTGAGGCGAGCTTTCTGGACGGGTTCGATGAGCGAATTGTGTTGTTGGTGGTCGAGCTAATCAAGCAAACTACGTTGGTCGTGGTTGTTGCGGTGAGTAGGTAACGTTGCCCTCTGTGGGCCGCACATTTCAAATGCTTCGAATTTCTCGGGCGATTTGCTAGAGTTATGCTGTCCACGAGTTATGATGACATCATGATGTCATACGTCATTATGATGCATATTCCCTATGCATCATTTTGTTTCGCGTGTGACCTTTGATTAGACCTTCTGCTTCGATTCCGGTACCAATCATGATGAGCCACTTTCGGTTTCGGTGCCATGACCTTTATAAATAAAGGTCTTTGAATACGATTTTGGATTTTAAATCTTCTAACACTTCAAAATCCCATATCTTTCTCTTGCTCTCTTCTTCTCCAAATTTCTCTTCTCTGTGTCAGCGACTTACGTTGTTCTTCATTCCCTCTCATTTGTTATTCTCCTTCCTTACATTGAATCATGTCTAACGTACCTTCTGAGACTGGAGAGGGGAGTCGTGTTGCTCCCTTAGCATTGGTGTTCCCCTCCCATGGGGAAAGCATTCCTGCCACCGTTGAGGATGAAACTTTCCAGTCGGTGAAGGAGATAATCCCACGCATCCTTGATTCTAGGTCTGATTTCACCAAGTCACCAGAAGCCACTCCTGGAGATTCAGTCAGTGATGACGGTGAATGAATTAGTGGAGCTTAAGGCTAAATTCAGCCTTCCCAATCATATCGAGTTGATCCTGGCCGAGAGGGATACGGTACAGGTCCACCGTTCTGGGTATTGCGCCCTCTACACCTACCCCTTCCAAGTCGGCTATTCTTTTCCCTTCCTTCCGCTGGTGGAAGAGTTCTCTCATCACTACGTTGTTTGTCATGCTCAACTCACGTCGTACGTCTATAAAGCTATAAAGATTCTCACTAAGTTTGCTGAGCTGGCCGGGGTCAAACTGACACTGCGACACTTAATTCTTCTATTCGCTCCTATCTTTTATAGTGGGACGATGCTGAACCTTCGCCACTGAGGGGGCAAATGCTTGGTGATGAAGATGAATGACAAGTCCAATCATCAATTCTGGTTTAACTTCTTTTTTGTCAGAACCGAGGACATCATGGCCAATGTCGAAGGCTTTCCTGAGGCTTGGAACTATACTCGTAAGTACTTTGGTTTTTTCCCTGTATTCGGTCCTGAATTTTGACTTTTCGCCTTCTTCTTTTGCAGCCAAGACCTCGCCTTCTCTTTTGGACACTCATATTCTGACTGGGTCGAGTGGCTCCTTCCTCACATCATAGGGATTCGTGAATGGCCAAGCTTTTTCAAGAAATTCAGGCATGTTCTTTCTTCGACTGGTAATTTTCTTTTTACCATTAGTGTTTTGATTTCTTTGCTCATTTTCCTTCGCTGATTTTCCTTTTTCCTTTTTTTTGGCCAGGGGTCTACAAGGAGGTCGAGAGCTTCCTCGCCCTTGTTCCGGAAGAGGAAGGCTACTACGCCCTCGGTTTCTGCCTCTGTATCGAACCGCGACTGATGCTATCTTTGTCCCAACTCTCATGTTGCCGCGTCTGACTCTGTTTCTACTTTGGACGTGGAGATTTTGGCTCATCCTCTATATTTCCTTATTGACGAGGATGATGAGCCTTTGCCTAGTGATGGAGATTTCTAACCTCGAAAGAGGAGGTCCGTGGATGCCGGTGAATCTAGTCACCCAGGCCGTTGATGTGGCGAAAGGTGACTTTTCGCTGCGTGAGACGGTGACTATTGTAGTAGGGGATGATGTCGAGCTGAGTTCCGAGGCCGGTAGGAGTCGATATGGATGTGTCTCTTCTCTCTGCGGTGATGGATACCAGAGCGATGACTGCTGACATTCTCGACCCTTCGCAGCGAGAGGACCCATCGACTTCTCGAATAGCCGTGGATACCTCATTGCCTGCTAACGAGATGGGCAAAGGCATCACTGAGGAGGGCTATGAGTCAGGTTCTGACATTGATGCAGACGACTCGAGGATGATGGAAGAAAGGCTTACCCAACTTAAGAAAAGTTTGGAGGGCTCTACGAGGACTATCGCGATCCCCATGGATCGTGACTTGTTGAATAACACCGAGGAGGTAGTCCCTTCTCTCGGCCCTCTCTGTTCCGAGATAGAGGGTAAGACCCTTAAAGAAATAGACGATGGTGCTTTGTCGAGGAGCATTGCTGGCCTTGCTCTTAGGGTGAGTGTTTGTGCTTCGACTTTTTTTTTCATGGCGTCTTTGGTTCTGACTTCTTTCTTCTCTTTCCTTTTTATGATTGCGGACGGTGATATTGGAGATCAAGAGTATCCGGAGGGAGAAGATGCATAAAGAAATCTTTGTGAAATTGAAAGATAAGTATTTTGATATCGTGGCAAGTATCGAGATCTCCGGAGGCGATTCGCGAAGGCGGCGATATGCAGGCCCTTTGAGACGAGTTGAAAGAGAAGGATGATAAGCTGGTGCATGCCATCGAGAAATGTAGCATCCTTGAGGGGACGTTGAGAAGTAGGGAAGAGGAGCTTGAGGTCAGCAGGGGCGTGAAGGCCCAATGCACTGACCATCAAGCTCAAGTGGTCGAGTTGCGGGGGCAGTTAGAAGAGTGCCGACCTCAGCTGGAGTCCCTCAATAGTGAGATCGCCGAGAAACAAAAGGATCTTGAGAAGGCAGAGTCCTCTCGTTTGGATTCTCGGAGGAAGACAGAGATGCTTGAGTTGGCGAATATGACTCTCCGAGCCGAGTGGGAGAACGATCAATCGACGACGAGAGCCAAGGAAGATCAACTCGAGGAGAGGAACGAAGAGCTGGAGAAAGATAACTCAACTCTTTATGATCGAGTGACCGCTTTGGAGCCCGAGAAGGCCCAATTACTTGCACCGCCGTCCTCTTCTCGTATTTCAGATTTTCCTAATATACATCGAGAGTTATATGAAGAATGAATTCATGCCGAGGCCCAGTTAGATTTATTTCAATATTTGCTTGCGGTGGGGTCCGTTTCTTAAGCTGCCCTTGAAGATGCTCGTGTTATGGCTCGTGAAGCCCAATTCACTTGTGGATATGATCCCGCTACGCTGGAGGCCGATGATGAGGATGGGGACGAGGGTGTAGACTGACTTGAGAAGATAGCCTGGTATGATACCACTTATCCTCATGGCGAAGGTGGTGATGGAGAGGGGGATCAGATGGTGAGGGTATCGGTGGTCAAGGTGGTGATGCACTGAAGGCCGTGATGGCGGCGACCAGTAGTTTTATTTTTTGACTTTTTTTGTGTATTTTCGCCGGCGTCTTCATGAGCCTTTGTAAACAGTTTAAGTATGAAATATCAAAGTTGTTCCTTGAATCTTCTTCCGTTCATATGGTTATTTTCTGTACTTGTATGTTTTTTACTTTTGTTGTTTGCTCGTTTTGCTTTTTGTCCTTCTTATTGTTGTTGTATTTTAGCTGGCAGTGGCCTTGGAGCCAAATATTCATAGGTCGTATGTGTTTCTTTGTCGAGATGCGGCTGAGGGCCGATAGGTGTTTGTTCGAGCGAGGTCAAACATAATCTTTCGTTAAATCATAGCCGAGGGCCGGTAGGTGTTTGTTAAATCCTATTCGAACATAACCTTTCATTAAATCGTGGCCGAGGGCCGATAGGTGTTTATTCGAGCGAGATCAAACATAACCTTTCGTTAAATCGCGACCGAGGGTCGATAGGTGTTTGTTCGAGCCTAGTCGAATGTAACTTTAATAGGAAAAATGTGTCCTGATAAACGTAAGTTTCTTATTACTTTGACGTTGTTGCTTTGGTTACATACTTGGAGAAAGTTACAAATTTTTGGTGTTGGCTATTGTTCCAGTCCCAGTCTACCTAGTCCCTTCATTGTTTGACTTGGAGAGTATTGAGGAGTCAAGCAATGAAAAAGTAACAATGGTCCCTCCCTCGCGTACTTAGACTCAAAGTGTTCCCTTCGCTGCCTCGTTAAACACCTCCTTGAGAAAGCCCAAATGGGACAAAACGCAAGTGAGGGAAAAAGAGTAGGACTTGGGGGACACTTTTTCTCTCAGAAGTTGAAGTATTTGAGGTGGCTGATGTTCCAATTGTTTGGTAGTTGCTTTCCTTCCACTGTCTTTAATTGGAATAAACCCTTGTTTGCTTTGGCTGTGATTATGTACGGGCCATCTCAGTTTGTTCCCAGCTTGCCTTCCCCGGGGTCTTTGCTCGCTTGAGTTTTGGCTTTCAGCACATAGTCCACGACTTTAAACGGCCGGACCTTTGCTTTCTTGTTGTAATAATGTTCTACTTATTTTGTTTTGGGTGACCATTCTGATGTACGCCATATCTCTTTGTTCATAGGTTTCTTGAGTTCCTGCCTTCTGCTCTCATCGTTACTCATACCGCTTTCGCGGGAGTACCTTAGGCTGGGTTCTCCGACCTCGACCGGTATTACTGCTTCGTTCCTATAGACCAAAGAGTATGGCGTCTCTCCTGTTCTCGTCTTCGGGGTCATTCGGTAAGCCCATAATACTTGTGGTAGTATTTCTAGCCACATTCCTTTGGCGTCCTCGAGATTTTTCTTCATGATGTTTAGTATGGACTTGTTGGAGGACTCTTCTTGCCCGTTACCCACTGGGTAATATGGAGTTGAGAGTATTCTCTTGATATGCCTTTTTTTCGAAGAATTCGACAATTTTCTTTCCCTTGAACTGGGGTCCGTTGTCACAACTGATTTCCTTGCATAGGCCGAATCGGCATATGATGTTTCTCCATATAAAGGTGATTACCTCGTGTTCCCGTATTTGGTCAAATGCTCCTGCTTCCATCCATTTCGAGAAATAGTCAGTTAAACCAAAAGGAAACGTACATTACCTCGCCCTGATGGGAGGGGGCCCACGATGTCCATTCCCCATTTGATGAACGGCCAAGGGGAGGTGACTGAGTGAAGGTGTTTGCCTGCTTGGTGAATCATTGGGGCGCACCTTTGGCACTGTTCACATTTCTTCACGAAGTCTACAACGTCCTTTTTCATGGCAGGCCAATAGTATCCCGCTCGTATGAGGCATCTGACTAGTGCTCGATTGGTGAAGTGAGCACAACAATGGCCTCCATGGACTTCTTCGAGGACGCACTGGGTTTGGTTCGGGTCCAAACATTTCGCCAGAGGACCGCCGTAAGTCCTCTTGTAGAGGTCGCAATGAAGGAGACTGTATCTGGCTGCTTGTATTCTTAGTATTTTGGCTTCTTTCTTGTCGTCTAGGAGTGTGCCGTCCGCAAAATAGGCGATAATACGATTGTGCCAATCCCAAGTTAAGTTTATGATTCATACCTCGATTTGGTCGAATTTTGAGTTGAGGAGATGGACTACGCTTTTATCCCCTGTCGCGATGCTTTTGGTAGCTGCGGCCAGTTTGGCGAGGCCGTCTGCTTTGGCATTTTGTGCCTGTGGGATCTGGTCGAGCTGGCATTCGTCGAACTCAGGTAATAGCTTGCATATTTTGATCTGGTACTCGTGCAACCTTTGTTCCTTGATTTGGAAAGTCCTTGTGACTTGGTTGACTACGAGTTGGGAATCACAACGGAGTTTCAACCGTTTCGCCCTATACTTGAGTACTAGCCTCAACACTGTAATTACGGCCTCATACTCGGTCTCATTGTTAGTCATATCCGGGTACCTTATGGACTGGAGAATTACTTTGCCTGTAAGGACCTTGAGCGAGTCCCAGTTCGTACCCTAACGCATTGGATGCGCCATCGGTGTATAGGACCCAATGATCTTGTGTTTGGAGGGAAGCTTGGATGGCTTCCCTTTCAATTTCAGGCATTATTTTTGCACTGAAGTTGTCGACAAAATTGGCGAGCACCTACGACTTTATTGTTGTTCGCGGCTGGTATATGATATCGTGCCCGCTTAGCTTGATGGCCCACTTGGCCAGCCTCGCCGATAGCTCGAGTTTATGCAAAATGCTCCTCAGGGGAAAGGTTATGACGACCGAGATGGGGTGGCACTGGAAATAGGGTCTAAGCTTTCGTGAAGCTACGACCAAGGACAAAGCTAATTTTTCGAGGTGCGGGTACCTCGTCTCGGTGTCGACGAGTTTTTTGCTAATGTATTAGATGGGAGATTGTGTACCTTTGTTTTTGCGGATCAAGACTGCGCTTACCACTACTTCGGAGATGCCTTGATAGACGGGGCATTGTTCCCCAAGTTCAGATTTTGAAAGCAAGGGTGGTGATGATAGGTATGCCTTCAGTTCTCGTAGAGCTTGGACGCACTGCGGAGTCCATTCGAGGTCGTTGTCCTTTTAGAGTACGCCAAAGAATTTGTGACATCTATCATACGACCGCGAGAAGAATCTTGATTAGGCGGAGATTCATCCAAACAACCTTTGGACTTGTTTCTTCGTAGTCAAGAGCTCTGGTATCCCCTAGATAGCCTTGATTTAGTCTGAGTTGACCTCAATACCTTGTTACGACACCAAAAACCCTAACAACTTTCTCGAGGCTACGCCAAACGCGCATTTCTCCGGGTTTAGCTTTATTCTGTACCGTCTTAGTATGTCGAATGTCTCTTTCAAATGATCGATGTGATCCTCTATTTTTTTGGACTTGACCAACATGTCGTCTATATATACCTACATGGCCTTGCCGAGCTGGTCTTTGAACATATTTGTCACCAATCTTTGATATGTAGCCCACGTGTTCTTCAGACCAAACAGCATGACCCTATAACAATATGTTCCTTGGTGGGTGATGAACGTGGTCTTCTTCTGGTCTTCTCCTCCATAAGAATTTGGTTATAGCCTGAGTAAGCATCCAGGAAACTCAATAGTTCGTGCCTGTGATGACCCAAAATGTTATTTTTAAATTTAATAATTAATTTTGTGTTCTAACACCTCGAAAAGTACTATTTATCAATCCTCGACTTGCGTGCACAGTCCGTAAAATTTTCCGGAAAGTTTTCAGGTGAACAATGGATTAAAATGTGAATTAGGGCTCTAAAACTCAACTGAGTTGACTTTTGTCAACATTTTGAGCAAACAGACTCGGATCAGTATTTTGACAGTTCCGGTAGGTCCGTATCGTGATTTAGGACTTAGGCGTATGTCCGGAATCAAATTCCGAGGTCTCTAGCCCGAGATATGGAATTTTGATGAGCAATTAAAAGTTTAAGTTTAAATAGTGACCGGATGTCAACTTATGTGCAAACGACCCCGGAATAGAATTTGATGATTCGAACAGCTCCGTATGGTGATTTTGGACTTAGGAGCGTGATCGGAATTTTATTTGGAAGTCCGTAGTAGAATTAGGCTTGAAATGCCAAAAGTTGAATTTTTGGGAAGTTTGACCGGGGGGTTGACTTTTTGATATCGAGGTCGAAATCTGATTCTGGAAATTAAAATAGGTATGTTATGTTATTTATGACTTGTGTGCAAAAGTTGAAATTATTCCGAATTGATTTGATGTGTTTCGGCACAAGATATAGAATTTGAAAGCTCAAAGTTTATAAATTTTGATTTGAGGTACGATTCATTATTTTTATATTATTTGATGTGGTTTGAAGCCTCGAATAAGTTCGTATTGTATTTTGGGGCATGTTGGTATAATTGGTTAAGGTCCCGAGGTTTCTCGGGTGGATTGCGGAAGGTAAACGGAATGGATTTCGGACAGAGAAGGCTGCTGGAAATTTCTGGTGCGTGGAGCCAAATTTGGAAGCTTATATCTCGCAATCTATAAGGAATCGATAAAGTTTCAAAACAGGAAAGTTGTAGCTATTTGATTCTAGTTTCGAGAACGTTAAACCATTTATTATTTGGATATTTGTATAGAAAGTTATGATAGACTGAATAAAGGCTGGTAGAACAGTTTCGCCAGAAATTTGGCCAGACATTTCTGATGTGTGGAGCCGATTTTGGAAGCTTATATCTCGAAATTCATAAAGAATCAGAAAATTTTCAAAACATCAAAGTTGTTGTCGTTTGATTCTAGTTTCCAGAAACTTAAACCATTCATCATTTAGACAATTGTAAATAAAGATATGATCGATTGAAGGCTGGTAGAGCAGTTTCTGGTGGACTTTTAGTGACGAAAAATGAACTTTTAGTGACGGAAAATGGACTTTTAGTGACGGATTAGCAGAAACTTAAGGACCAAAAATGGTCATTTCATTCATTTCGTTTTGGATTTTTGGAGCACGGTTCTTGGGCGATTTTCACGGAAAAACATTGGGGTAAGTGTTCCTTATCCTATATTGATTATATTTCATGATTCCATACTCATTTACATCTTGAATCCGTGAAAGTATGGAAGAAAAATCAAGATTTTTGCAAAATCTTCCAAAAACGAAAATTTAAGATTTGGAGGTCGAGTTGTTATCGAATTTTGGTAAAATTGATATGGGTGGACTCGTAATTGAATGGGTTATCGGATTTTGTAAGTTTCACCGGATTCCGAGATGTGGGCTCCACGAGCAAATTTAGAGCTAATTTCAGATTTTATTAAAAATGTAATATTTTCTTATGAAATTGATTACTATAATTTATGTTAACTGTATCGAATTAATTATGACTAGATACGAGTCGATCGGAGTCGAAAAATTGAGGAAAAAGCATTATACTTGGTTAAATTGGAGCAAGTCAAAGTAAGTAACTTGTCTAACCTTGTGTGGGGAAAATTTCTCCTAGGATTGATAATTGTAATATGTGAAAAGTCGTGTAAACGAGGTGACGAGTGTGTACACGGGCTAAATGTGAAAAATTATATTTTAAATTGTGTAGATCATTGTTGCGCATTAATTAAATTATTTCATTTTGTTATATTCTTCATTATTGATTTAATGTTTATATTTTAAATTTGCTTGACCTTTTCCTTCTAATTATTTTATTTGTTTAGTTGGAACTTGGTTTCTTTTATTATGTGCATTATTTGAAGGCTGATTTTTTTTAAATTAAATATTATTAATATGAAGTATTTGACATTTTTAAACTTGATATTGAAGCAACGTATTAATGATTTTGAAATATTATTTTCCTGAATTATTTACTCCTGAATATTTTTGTAAGATTTTCGTACTCATTGTGATGAAGCAGTGAGCTCTTTATTGTGAAAAAATATTATTGTTGAATTATTTTGACATGAGCCGTAAACTCTTTATTGTGAAAAAGTATTATTGTTGAATTATTTTGACATGAGTCGTGAGCTCTTTATTGTGGAAAAATATTATTGTTGAGTTATTTTGACATTAGCCGTGAGCTCTTTGTGGAGGAAAACTATTATTGTTCAATTATTTTGACATGAGTCGTGAGCTCTTTATTTGTTGAAAAATATTATTGTTCAATTATTTTGACATGAGCCGTGAGCTCTTTATTGTGAAAAAATATTGTTGTTGAATTATTTTGGCAAGTTAAATTATTTGAGCAGCTGAAGTGCAGATTGTGATATATTGTGATATTGATACGCATGCGGTGGTATAAGGTCTGGGTATTGAAATGCATGCGGTGAGATAAGGGTGGCTTGATACGCGTGGCTAGTAGGGGGAACTACTAGAAGTCATGCGGTGTGATAAGGATGGCTAAAACGCGAGATGCTATTTCGGGGAAAATATTTTCTTTCAAATAAATTGTGAAGGCTCCTGCGGTGAGATAAGGGTGGCTTGATACGCGTGGCTAGTAGGGGGAACTACTAGAAGTCATGCGGTGTGATAAGGATGGCTAAAACGCGAGATGCTATTTCGGGGAAAATATTTTCTTTCAAATAAATTGTGAAGGCTCCTGCGGTGAGATAAGGGTGGCTTGATACGCGTGGCTAGTAGGGGGAACTACTAGAAGTCATGCGGTGTGATAAGGATGGCTAAAACGCGAGATGCTATTTCGGGGAAAATATTTTCTTTCAAATAAATTGTGAAGGCTCCTGCTGTGAGATAAGGAAATGAGATATTATGAATTTAATTATAATTTGGGACTACGAGACGGTACCTCGGTAGTGCCCTTATTGATATTGATTTATGGTCGTAGTTTTCTTTGATTTGTATTGTGATTTTTCTTAAAGTTGAAAAGAAATTCTGTTTTGTTTTCCACGAGGTATTTATTTTCCATTATTTGGTGTAATTAAATGTGACATACTACCTGATTCATTTTTATTATCATTTTATCTTACTAAATTATTTAAATATTTTTTTCCATGTCATTATCTATTCTCCAGTAGGGCCTGGCCTGACCTCGTCACTACTCTACCGAGGTTAGGCTTGGCACTTACTGGGTACCATTATGGTGTACTCATACTACGCTTCTGCATATCTTTTTGTGCAGATCCAGTCACATCTTATCAAACCACACATCAGTAAACTAGTTGTACGAGGAGACTTCGAGGTATATCTGCCAATGCCCGCAGACTCTGGAGTCCCCTTCTATTCTTGTTATGTTGCTTCCTTATTTTCTTTCGACTCTGTTATATAGAGACATCGAGGATAAATTCTTAGAAGCTTGTGACTTATTTCTACCGGATTTTGGGAGTTGAAATTTTTTGAATTGTAGTTTAATTATTTCAAATATTTATTATTATTCTGCATTTATAGGCTTACTTAGTCTTAGAGTCTAGGTGCCATCACGAAATCCTACGGAGGGAATTTGGGGTCGTGACAAGTTGGTATCAGAGCACTAGGTTCGTAGGTGTTATGAGTCACAAGCAGGTTTAGTAGAGTCTTACGGATCGGTACAGAGACGTCTGTACGTATCTTCGGGAGGCTATGGAACTGTTAGGAAAGTATTCACTTCTTTGATTCCTTATCGTGCGACATTGATTTAGCTTGAAACATATATCTCATATTCCTTTGTATCCACTCGTATATGACATTGTGCACTCGGTATCAATTGTGCGTCGACGGTTCGTGATGCCGCAAATGGACTACGAGGGAGCCAGAGATGCTCCAACATTGTCTTAACATGTGGTTCCGACTGAAGATGCGGTCGTATTGAGAGATCACCTAGTGAATCATGTGCGGGGTGCAACGGACATTGGTGTCTAGTTGATTTATATGACCTGTGAATGTTATTATTGTGGATCATCGGAAGTTGTGACCTATGACTTCACGCCGTCCACTATCAATGGGTGGATTGCGGGGTCATGTATTATATCAGTTTTGGCCTGAAATGTATATATGTGGTACTGAAAGGTTCCCTAAAATTTACACATGTTTAAGGCCTGAGATTTTGTAGAGGATAAGGTTGGGACTTGCGGTATGTCCGCCTCCTTAATAATCCTATACTTCAGTACCAAAGGAGTTATAGAAACAACTCTAAATTTACAGAAGGTCTACTCAGCATGGACGTCACGATTACTGATTTTGGGGTGCTTTGGAGGAAGTACAGTTGTTGACGAGATTCTGGACTATGTGGTTCGTGCCAAGATTTGTCTGTATGGAGCTCTACTTTTGTGATCGTTGTGTATAAATAGGGGTAAGGGTTACCCCAAGGATGAATCGAAGAGTATGTTAAGAAATGGGTTAACTCAGCAGTGTTGAGTCAGCATAACAAAAGAAGAAATTTACCCTGGGAGAGATAATTCTCCACCGGTGTTCGTGGCAAGCCTATGAAGAGGGCAAACCAGCCAATGCAACACCGCCCACTTAGCTCAATTCTCAGAAATACTTTTGAAAGAGTTTGTTTCCCGGACTTTTCGTAATGCGTGGCGCATAGGTTTTGAACGGTTGCGTCAGGTCACCATTGACGGTGTCAGAATATGCCATCAAATTCAATAAGTTAACCCANTCATATCACCATTGACGGTGTCAGAACGTGCCATCAAGTTCAATAAGTTAGCCCATCATACTCCTACTTTGCTTCCTACAGCCAGAGGAGGAGTCCACAGACTCATTAAAGGACTCAATTATGATCGTAAAATTTTATACGACTCGGGAGCTACAAGCTGATACTTCATTTCTGCTAGTTGTACAAATTGCCAAGATATTATAATGTGTTCCGAGTGAGGAAAAAAGGAAACTAAGGATACCAAGATGTCTCGAGGTTCTAGGGGATTCAGTGGATTCTACTCTGCAAGTATAAATCATTATGGAGGGGGCTCGGGCAGTCGGCCAGCCCAGTCCGCACATCGGATTACTCGGGGTGCTCCAGTAAGTTCTTTTAATGCACCACCGACATGAGTTCCTACAATGGTTATTCCAGTTATCTGGCACATACTCAATATAAGCAGCCTAACCCGCAAAAGGGTTGTTATGAATACGGTGATACTAGGCACATCATGAGAAAAATTGTCAAAAACTTGGGAGAGACTTATTTCATCAAAGCACTCAGGCTACATGCACCATTGCAGTTACTACACCACCCACACGACCAGTTAGGGGTGGAGGACAGACGGGTAGAATGTGTCCTAGAGGTGGAGACCCAACCGTTGATATATTTGTTTTACGGTATGGTCGAGGTCGCTACATCAGATGGTGTCGTTACAGGTACGTCCTCGATTTAATATAAAGGAATAATTTCCTTAACTTGATTTGGTTCTCAGTATCAAAACGAGTCCTCCTATTGTGCTCCACTTATGAGTGAGCTTCATAATTCTATAATCTACTTATGTGTTTACCCCTGTTGGGAGATTTTATGGAGATAACTACGCCTATCATTTCGTGTTGGTTACTAATAAGAGCTGTGAGGCTAAATGCGGCTTTCTGTTACTCATTTCGGTAAATTTTGATGTAAATTCCAAATAATTAATTGCAAATTATGAATTATATGCCCTACCGGTGTGGGGTTCATTATGTGTTGTGATTTGGTGTAACCGAAATTATTTAAAAGGAGAAAATGGAAATTTTCAATTGGCACGATGTGCATATTACTTGTGATTCAGAACTGAGGACGAGATCCTCACATTTTTATATAAATTGATATGTTTAAACCGGGCTACGAGCTGCGGTGGAAGTTATATAAGGACGAGATCCTTGTGAGGAAAATTCTTGTGTTTAAGTTCTCCCTTGTGAAATTAAATTTGTACTATAGTACTAATAGGGAGTCATGCCTGTTAGGCTTATTTGAAAATTCTTATATGAAATTCTCTATGCATAGTTGTCAAATTCGTGTTGTAATTATTAATTTTTAACCTACGAGGTAGGTGCCCGCCTAGGTGGCGTTAAATGTGACTCGTTAATTCAGGTAAATAATTATGAAGTCTTCATGCTTCGCATCTAGTTATCTGTATTGTGAAGGTTTGCAACGAGATTTTTGTTAACACGAGGTTAAATGACGATTCTGTAATTGATTATGAACAATTATTAAGACCAAATTGATCCAAGAGGGTGCCCCATTTACAGGGTCAGACGAGTGTGAGTTGAGCTATTAGAAGCTCAAGATCACTTTGACTCCGACACAAGCATTGGTATTACTTACATGTTCAGGGTCTTATACTGTGTATTGTGACGCATCACGTATTGGTCTCGGCGCGATGTTGATGCAAGACGGTAGGGTGATTGCCTACACGTCCAGACAGTTAAAAGTACATGAGAAAAAAAATTTTGGTCCACGGCCTTGAATTAGCAGCTATTGTTCGTGCCTTGAAGAATTTGGCGGCATTATTTGTACGATGTCCATTGTGAGATCTACACCGATCACCGAAGTCTACAACATCTATTTAAACAGAAGGATCTTAATTTGAGGCAGCGGAGATGGTTGGAGTTGCTTAAGGATTATGATATCACCATTCTCTATCATCCTGGGAAGGCCAATGTAGTGGCCGATGCCTTGAGTCATAAGGCGGAGAGTTTGGGCATCTTAGCATATTTACCGGTAGCAGAGAGGCCTTTGGCCTTGGATATTCAGGCCTTGGCTAACCAGTTTGTCAGATTGGATATTTTCGAGCCGAGTCGAGTTTTGGCTTGTGTGGTTTCTCTATATTCGCTTTATGATCGTATCAGGGAGCATCAGTATGATGACCCCTATTTTCTTGTCCTTAAGGACACAGTTCAGCACGGTGATGCCAAAGAAGTCGCAATTAGAGATGACGGCGTATTACGGATGCATGGCAGGCTATGCGTGCTTAATGTAGATGGTTTTCGTGAATTGATTCTCCAGGAGGCTCACAGTTCACGGTACTCCATACATCCGAGTGCTGCGAAGATGTAGCAGGACTTGAGGCAACATTATTGGTGGAGGAAGATGAAGAAAGACATAGTGGAGTATGTAGCTCGGTGTCTAAATTATCAACTAGTGAAATATGAGCATCAACGACTGAGTGGATTGCTTCAGAAGTTAGAGATTCCATATTAGAAATGGGAGAGGATCACTATGGATTTCGTTGTTGGGCTCCCACGGACTCAGAGGAAGTTCAATGCAGCTTGGGTGATTGTGGATAGATTGACCAAGTCAGCTCATTGCAATCCTATGATGACTACCTACTCTTCCGAGCAGTTGGCTCGAATCTATATTCGCGAGATTGT
>AWOL01S0006885.1:7804-45274 GCA_000715115.1 Nicotiana otophora | reverse complement strand
TTAGACTTCAGTTCGGTTCAGTTGGACAAGGATCTATCTTATGTTGAGGAACCAATGGCTATTTTTGATAGGCATGTTCGAAAGCTGAGGTCAAAGAATATTATTTCCGTGAAGGTTCAGTGGAGGGGTCATCCGGTCGAGGAGGCGACTTGGGAGACCGAGCATGATATGCGCAGCTGTTATCCACACTTATTCACCAGCTTAGGTACTTTTGCTAACTCCGTTCGAGGACGAACGTTTGTTTTAGAGGTAGAGAATGTGATGACCCAAAATGTCATCTTTAAATTTAATAATTAATTTTGTGTTCTAACCCCTAGAAAAGCACTATTAATCATTCCTCGACTTGCGTGCACAGTTCGTAAAATTTTTCGAAAAGTTTTCAGGTGAAAAATGGATTAAAATGTGAATTAGAGCTTTAAACTCAACTGAGTTGACTTTGGTCAACATTTTGAGCAAACGGACTCAGATTAGTATTTTGACAGTTTCAGTAGGTCCGTATCGTGATTCGGGACTTAGGCGTATGCCCAGAATCAAATTATGAGGTCCCTAACCCGAGATATGAAATTTTGATAAAAAATTAAAAGTTTAAGTTCAAATAGTGACCGGATGTCAAATTATGTGCAAACGACCCCGGAATAGAATTTTGATGATTCCAACAGCTCCGTATAGTAATTTTGGACTTAAGAGCGTGATCGGAATTTTATTTGGAAGTCCGTAGTAGAATTGGGCTTGAAATGCCAAAAGTTAAATTTTTGGGAAGTTTGATCGAGGGGGTTGACTTTTTGATATCGAGGTCGGAATCCGATTCTGGAAATTGGAATAGGTCTGTTATGTCATTTATGACTTGTGTACAAAATTTGAAATCATTCCGAATTGATTTGATGTGTTTCGGCACAAGATATAGAATTTGAAAGTTCAAAGTTCATAGATGTTGATTTGAGGTGCGATTCGTCGCTTTGATATTGTTTGATGTGGTTTGAAGCCTCGAATAAGTTCGTATTGTATTTTGGAACATGTTGGTATAATTGATTAAGGTCCCGAGGGTCTCGGGTGGATTTCGGAAGGTAAACAGAATGGATTTCAGACACAGAAGGCTGATGGAAATTTCTGTTGCAGAAATTTTGCCTGAAATATCTGGTGCGTGGAGCCAAATTTTGAAGCTTATATCTCGCAATCTATAAGGAATCGGAAAATTTTCAAAACATTAAAGTTGTAGCCCTTTGATTCTAGTTTCCAGAAAGTTAAACCATTCATTTGGACATTTGTATAGAAAGTTATGATAGACTGAATGAAGGCTGGTAGAGCAGTTTCGCCAAAAATTTCAGATGTGTGGAGCCGATTTTGGAAGCTTATATCTCGAATTTCATAAAGAATCAGAAAATTTTCAAAACATGAAAGTTGTAGTTGTTTGATTCTAGTTTCCAGAAAGTTAAACCATTCATTATTTGAACATTTGTACATAAAGTTATGATCGATTGAAGGAAGGCTGGTAGAGCAGTTTCTGGTAGACATTTAGTGACGAAAAATAAACTTTTAGTGACGGAAAATGGACTTTTAGTGACGGATTGACAGAAACTTAAGGACCAAAAATGGTCATTTCATTCATTTCGTTTTGGATTTTTGGAGCACGGTTTTTGGGCGATTTTCACGGGAAAATATTGGGGTAAGTGTTCCTTATCCTATATTGATTATATTTCATGATTCCATACTCATTTACATCATGAATCCGTGAATTTATGGAAGAAAAATCAAGATTTTTGCAAAATCTTCCAAAAATAAAAATTTAAGATTTGGAGGTTGAGTTGTTATCGAATTTTGGTAAAATAGGTATGGGTGAACTCGTAATTCAATAGGTTATCGGATTTTGTAAGTTTCGCCGGATTCCGAGATGTGGGCCCCACGGGCAAATTTTGAGCTAATTTCGAATTTTATTGAAAATATAATATTTTCTTATGAAATTGATTACTATAAATTATGTTGATTGTATCGAATTAATTATGACTAGATACGAGTCGATCGGAGTCGGAAAATAGAGGAAAAAATATAATACTTGGTTAAATTGGAGCAAGTCAAGGTAAGTGACTTGTATAACCTTGTGTGGGAGAAATTTTCCCTAGGATTGATAATTGTAATGTGTGGAAAGTCGTGTACACGAGGTGACGAGTGTGTACACGGGCTAAATGTGAAAGATTATATTTTAAATTGTGTAGATCATTGTTGCGCATTAATTAAATTATTTCATTTTGTTATATTCTTCATTATTGATTTAATGTTTATATTTTAAATTTGCTTTACCTTTTCGTGTTAATTGTTTTATTTGTTTAGTTGGAACTTGATTTCTTTTATTATGTGCATTATTTGAAGGCTGATTTTTTTTAAATTAAATATTATTAATATGAAGTATTTGACATTTTAAAATTTGATATTGAAGCAACGTATTAAAGATTTTAAAATATTATTTTCCTGAATTATTTACTCCTGAATATTTTTGTAGATTTTCGTACTCATTGTGATGGAGCAGTAAGCTCTTTATTGTGGAAAAATATTATGGTTGAATTATTTTGACATGAGCCGTGAGCTATTTATTGTGAAACAGTATTATTGTTAAATTATTGTGACATGAGCCGTGAGCTCTTTATTGTGGAAAAATATTATTGTTGAATTATTTTGACATGAGCCGTGAGCTATTTATTGTGAAACAGTATTATTGTTAAATTATTGTGACATGAGCCGTGAGCTCTTTATTGTGGAAAAATATTATTGTTGAATTATTTTGACATGAGCCGTGAGCTATTTATTGTGAAACAGTATTATTGTTAAATTATTGTGACATGAGCCGTGAGCTCTTTATTGTGGAAAAATATTGTTGTTGAATTATTTTGGCAAGTTAAATTATTTGAGCAGCTGAGGTGCATATTGTGATATATAGTGATATTGATACGCATGCGGTGGTATAAGGTCTGGGTATTGAAACGCATGCGGTGAGATAAGGGTGGCTTGATACGCGTGGCTAGTAGGGGGAACTACTAGAAGTCATGCGGTGTGATAAGGATGGCTAAAACGCGGGATGCTATTTCGGAAAAAATATTTTCTTTCAAATATATTGTGAAGGCTCCCGCGGTGAGATAAGGAAATGAGATATTGTGAATTTAATTATAATTTGGGACTACGAGACGGTACCTCGGTAGTGCCCTTGTTGATATTGATTTATGGCCGTAGTTGCCTTTGATTTTTATTGTGATTTTTCTTAAAGTTGAAAAGAAATTCTGTTTTATTTTCCACGAGGTATTTATTTTCCATTATTTGGTGTAATTAAATGTGACATACTACCTGATTCATTTTCATTATCATTTTATCTTATTAAATTGTTTAAATATTTTTTTCCATGTCATTATCTATTCTCCAGTAGGGCCTGACCTGACCTCGTCACTACTCTACCGAGGTTAGGCTTGGCACTTACTGGGTTCCGCTATGGTGTACTCATACTACGCTTCTGTACATCTTTTTGTGCAGATCCAGGTACATCTTATCAGACCACGCATCAGTAAACTAGCTGTACGAGGAGACTTCGAGGTATATCTGCCAACGCCCGTAGACTCCGGAGTCCCCTTCTATTCTTGTTATGTTGCTTCCTTTTTTTTTGCTTTTAGACTCTGTTATATAGAGACATCGAGGATAAATTCTTAGAAGCTTGTGACTTATTTTAATCGGGTTTTGGGAGTTGAAATTGTTTGAATTGTAGTTTAATTATTTCAGATATTTATTATTATTCCGCATTGATAGGCTTACCTAGTCTTAGAGACTAGGTGCCATCACGATATCCTACGGAGGGAATTTGGGGTCGTGACAGTGCCCGCCTATTGTGTCGATGAGTTGGTCGATGTGGGGTAATGGGAGTGTATCCTTCGAACATGCTTTGTTTAATTCTGTGAAATCCACGCACATCCTCTATATCTCATTTTTCTTTTTGACCAGCACTACGTTGGCGATCCACTTAGGGTACTTCGACTCCCAGATGGAGTCGTTCTCTAATATTTTGTCTCTCTTCGCGGACCGCATCGTTGATGGCAGAGTTGAATTTATGTGTGACATGTCTTACTGGGGGTAGAACTGGTCGACATTAAATTTGTGTGTGGCTATTTCCCTTGGGATGCCTAGCATATCTTCATGGTTGAAGGCAAACAAATATGCATTAGTTATTAAAAATTGACTGAATTTATCTAGCTCCCGAGTTTGCAACCGATATAGGCCTTTTTGCTATGGTCATTGAGGTCTAATTGAACGGGGTCAAGGTCTTCTATGGTTGAGTCTGTAGCCTCGACCGTTTTGGGATCCATGATGACGTCCTCGATCTCTTCTTGCGTTGACATCGGCATTGTTGATTGCTATTCCTCTTTTTCCTTGTCTTTTTCTATTGGGTAGCCGTGCTGTCTAAGGCAATGCGGTAGCATTCCCTGGACGTGCGCTATTATCTGCTTATGCTGAATATTCCTCATGGTGTTGGCAATTTAATTACTTGGTATAGGCTGGAGGGGATGGCTCTCATGGGATATATCCATGGTCGTCCCACTATGGCATTGTACGCGGTGGCTTGGTCCATGATATGGAATGTCGTCTCCAGAGTCACTCTGCTGGCCAAGACGGGCAGTGTAATTTCCCCAGATATCCGTTCAATTGCATTATTAAAATCGGTTAGCGTGATATAATGCAACATTATCTTATCCTCGAGTCTCATTAGGGTGAGGACTCGGGGATGGATAATGTATGCTCTACTTCCATCGTCCAACATGATGTATTTTACATCGGTATCTAACATGCGTAAAGTAATAACGATGGCGTCATTATGAGGAAAAACCAAATCGTCGGCATCCGTCTCATCAAAGATGATACTTTCTTTGAATCCGTCGTGTCATTCGCGAGTGATAGACCGCTTGAGCTTGTGCGTAGTGGTGAACTTCACTCCGTTTATATAGGCGTCATCGCCACCACCAATAATCATGTTTATAGTACGAGCCGGTGATGGCGGCCTTGGTGTTCACGTTCTCTGGCCATGCTGGTTCTCTTCTTGTCGCTTAACAGCTCTTTGAGGTGTCCCCTGCCGCAACATGTTTACGACTTCTTGTCTGAGGGCGAAGCAATCTTTTGTTTTGTGGCCATGTTCCTGGTGGAACTCACAGAGAGCGTCAGATTTTCTAGTGTTGGGGTCTGATCTCATCTTCGGCGGCCACTTCACGTTTGTTACGAGTTTCTCGAGAGCGTAGACTATTTTTGTAGGTGACACACAAAAATTGTGAGCAGATAATAAAGGAGGCATACCTCTTTTATTCCGGCGAGTCCCTGTCCTTGGCCGGGTTGGACCTTCTTCATAGGGGGAGGCGCGGCGGCCACCCTGACGTATGGTTGGTGCCGTTCCCTGTTGGGTCGCGGAACCGGGTGATCCCTAATGTTGTTGTCTCTTTGTTCTTTTCTGGATTCGGTTTGTACCAAGGTTAGCCGGTGAGTTGGTCCATTGAGGTCGTCTTCGTCTGCTTGGACCTCGGTACAATAAGCATTATGGATTTCGTCCCAAGTGGTTGGAGGATATTTCATCAATCGGCTCGACAATTTTCTAGTCGCTCTTGAACCGTCTCTACTCAACCCGTTCTGGAAAGCTGCGGCCGCCATCCCTTCGGATACGTTCGGCAGATTCATCCTTACTATGTTGAACCGGGTGAGGAAGTCCCTTAGTCCCTCTCCCAAGGACTGCTTGATAGCGAATATGTCACTTACTCTTGCTTCAGCCCTTTTGGCTCCGGCATGGGCGGTTACGAACTTATCGGTCATTTCCTCAAAAGTTTCTATGGAGCGGGCTGGTAGATGTGAATACCATGTTAATGCCCCTCCCGTAAGGGTTTTGCCACAATTCTTCAGCAAAATATAGGACACTTGTTCCTTGACGAGGTCGTTGCCTTTCACGACGGTGACGTAATGAGTCACATGATCCTCAAGATCGGTCGTTCCATCGTATATACTGAGGTAGGGCGACATTTTGAAGGTCTTTGGTATGGCATGCAGTGCTGTATCATTACTGTACGGCTGCTCTACGAACCTGCCAGTGTCCCTTTTCGGTAGCATCTTAGGAGCGCCCAGTATCTTCTCGACTCGTTCTTGCTGTTCTTTTATCTGGTCTAAGAGTACTTTGATTTTCATTCTCCATTTCTTCCATCCTCTTTAGAACGGTCTTGCACTGTTAGTTGTAATGATCTGACCGATCGTTTCGAGTGTTGTAGCCTTATCCCTCTATTTACTGCTTATTTTGTGCTCAATTTTTGTTATGTGATTTGTTAGGTAGTTGGTTTGGTTCCGGGGATGTTTCAAAATAAATTGGGATACTTAGTCCCAAGGTTGGAAGCCTAAGTTGAAAGAGTTGATCGGATGTTGACTTATGTGTAAATGGCTTCCGAATAGAGTTTTGACGGTTCTGTTGGCTCCGTAAGGTGATTTTGGGCTTAGGTGTGTGTCCGGATATTGATTTGGAGGTCCGTAGATAAGTTTGTCTTGAATTGGCGAATGTTGGAAAATTAAAAGTTTGGTAAGTTGAGAAGTTTGACCGAGCGATGACTTTGTGGTTATCGAACTCGAAATTTGGTTTTGGAAATTGGAATAGGTCTGTTGTGTCATTTAATACTTGTGTGCAAAATTTGAGGTTAATCGGGGTTGATTTGATAGGTTTCGGCATCGATTGTGGAAGTTAGAATTCATTAGTTTTCATTAGACTTGAATTGGAGTGCGATTCGGGTTTTTATGTTGTTCGATGTGATTTGAGACCTTGACTAAGTGTGTATCGTATTTTAGGACTTGTTGGTATATTTGGTTGAGGTCCCTGGGGCATCGGGTGGATGTCGGATGGTTATCGGATTGAAATTTGGACTTAGGAAGTTGCTGAAGCTGGGGGTCTTGTGGTGTGACCGCACCTGCGGGGGGTTGGTCGCAGGTGCGAGCTCGCAGAAGAAAGCTAGGAGTCACAGGTGCGGGATTGAAGGAGCTGACCAGTGGTCGCAAGTGCGAGGGAGTTTTTGCATCTGCGAGCCCGCATATGCGACAAGGCTCCGCAAATGCGGAGATGGGTTGGCAAGGCTGGATTCATAGAAGCGGACGTTTGGGCGCAGAAGTGCTTCCGCTGATACGGATATTGGATCGCAGGTGCGGATTTGTGAGGATTTAAGTAACTTCCACAGATGCGGATTTTTGACCGCAGAAGCGAAAGGCTTGGGCAGATTATATTTCGAAGGGTTTTCGAGATTTTCTCTCTTTTGGATTTTGCAAGTTCGGTTGGAGGCGATTTTTGAGAGGGATTTTACGAGATTTCTGGAGGTAAGCCACTTTTGATTATTTTTATCTATTAATATAGAGTATCTATTGAATTTCCCCCATAGATTTGGTGTTTTTGAAGTGAAAAATTGAGGATTTTGACCCATGTATTGGAGAGTAAATATTAGAGGTTTGAGTTACGATTTGGAGTTGGAATTTGATAATTTTGGTATGGTTGGACTCGTGGTTAAATGGGTGTTCGAATTTTGTAACTTTTGTTGGATACTGAGACGTGGGCCCAAGGTTGACTTTTTGAGTTGACTTTTTGACTTTTGATTAAGAACTTAGCATTTTCATATGGAATTGATTCCTATAGCTTGTGTTGATTGTATCGAGTTATTTGTGGTTAGATTCGAGGCGTTCGAAGGCCGATTCGCGAGGCAAGGGCTTATTGGAGTAGAGATTTGCATGATTTGAGGTATGTAACATTTCTAAACGTGGTTATGAGGGTATGCATCTCTGAATTACGTGTTATGTAGTTGGTGTTGAGGTGACACACATGCTAGGTGACGGAGTGTGGGCGTGCACCGTAGTAATTATGATCCGATCGATTCCGAGGTACTGTGTAGTCACCAAACCTTGTTGATATTCATGTGATCTCTATATGTTAGAGTAATTGAGATGCATATTCATGTTAGAAATCATGTTAGGCTATATGCTTATCCGGTTGAGACTCACTGGGGTCATTCCTGTTGTTGAATTATTTGCGTAGATGGCAATTTTGTACTCAGTCACATCTATCATTTGCATATCATATGTCAGTCTCTGTTACTATTTACTGTTGTGTTTTATATCATTTTTTGGGCTGATTGGCATGAGATTTATGAGCTCGAGAGACTGGAGAGATTGATGACTGAGCTGGGACCTGAGATTCGTGTTGTGAGTAAGATTTGTGGATCGGGATGCACGCCCCAGCAGGCCTTATGGCTTATATATGGATCGGGCTGCATGCCGCAGCAGGCCTTTTAGGCTTTATTATTATGGGATCAGGCTGCACACTGCAGCAAGCCAGATGGCTTATTATTAGAGCTTGGGAAGGATCCGCCCCTCCAGTGTCTGACAGACCAGCAGTGAGTGCAGGCACCGTACAGTGCTGAGTGACTGAGTGTGATGAGCGAGAATTGAGACAATCAAATTGAGTACTCTGAGAGTGTGGGTACGTGAGGTTTTCATTGTGTTGCATCACATGTGATATGCACATTGACATGTAGTTATAGAGATGTAATATCCCTCATATCAGTCATACTTGGCACATTTTATTTGTTTTGAACTTAACCGTTAAACCTGAAAGCATGTCTACATTCATGTACTGTGTACCAACATATTATGAGTTTCTCTGAGATAGTATTGTCATATTTCCTGTCATTTTCGTACTGTTAAACTCTGTATTTGAACTGTATTAGTTGAGCTCGTCACTGCTTTCAGCCTAAAGGTTAGTCTTGTTACTTATTGAGTACATTGGTCGGTTGTACTCATACTATACTCTGCACTTCGTGTGCATAGCCAGGTAATTCCGGGCACAGAGGTTACTAGTGTTGGAGCTTATTCAGTTTGGAGACTATCGAGGTAGCTGCCCTGGCGTCCACAGACCTTGACTCTCCTCCTTTTTCTTTCAATTTTATTTATACTGTTCTACTTTCCTAGACAGTGTTTCAACAGTCATATCATATTATTGTATACATGCTCATGTACTCAGTGACACCCGGATTTTGGGAAATTCTGTATTGAGTTGCAGTGTTTTCATCCAATTATTATGAGATTTTATTTACTTAAACCTATTTCAATATGTTTTGAATTAAAGATGCATGTATTTATGAGTTGTCGGCTTGCCTAGTATTGCGATAGGCGCCATCACGGCACATGTGATTTTGGGTCGTGACATAAGTAATATTATGAGTTATACATGTCGTCAGAGGGCTAGGTCGGTTGCACTGCTCGTCTGTTTGTTGTATCATGCAAGCTCTTACGGTTTCTGTAGTCATGCCTGGAGCGGGTTTGTTGAGAACGCTCACTAGCGTGTTGGTCAGCCATGCTTCGAGGAGTTTTTTAACAGCTGGAGGTGTCCCTTCTTCTGCGAACGTGAAGGCCCATTTTCCACTGGATTTTGTTATGCTGCAGCGGGGGGAGGCGACCTCTCATGCCTAGGGGACGCGTTGATCATCACGTCCTCGCCTGCTGTTTCGCAGCTCTCGTTCATATCAATCATGAGGTTGCTAAGGAAATCACTCGTTACTTTTGTCATTTCTCCTTGGTCACCTGCCATGTAGGTTTTTGTGCATACAAAGAAATGCGATCTCGGGGTTTGTGATGTTAGTGACTTACGTTAGCTATAGATCTAGAGGAAACTAAAAATTTAACTACGAAATCCTCACATACGACGCCAAATTGTTTGACAAAAAAATATAGATATAGGTTCAACTAATTAAATTTATATAAATGAGGATTAATCTTAGTTAACAATAATATCCCAAATATGAAGTTCTCAGAAGTACAATAAATACTACGTAGATATATTTTAATAGCAGTGGCGGCACACAACCAATATTTATGAAGTCAAAGGAAATAATGTAGTATTAAATATTGATGAATAGCAATAAATGACACTTAAGTAAATATAACGAATGAGTCACCCAAGAAAGGATGGAATCAGTTAATGTTCTTTCTGACAATGATGAGTGATGGACAATCATTTGAATATCTGAGTTATTCTCGGATCTAGTGAAAAAGTGTAGACAAGAATTTTGGCGAAAAAGTTGTGTTTGTATGCTTGCAATAAGATCCCGTTCTCTTCTTTAAAGTCAAAGTGTATTTTACAATTGAATATCCCATGTCCCCTATTATTGTCTCTCTTTCTATTTATAGGGAACATGTTCCTAAAAACCCTAATAGTACATGTGTAGAAAATATCTACTAGAATATTCTCTTTTATATCCTATCTTGAAAGTTGAAACTAGCCGTTATAACTCGGTCAAGGGTGCTCGACCTTGGACTTGATCCTTGATGACTCCTCGGCTTCAGCTTTTGCTCACTCTTCGACCACGAACTTCATCGCTTCTTAGATTACTTCGACAAGCGACGAATGGGAACGTTCCATCAATTCTATATTGACTTAAATATTCTAAAAATAGATTTTGACCCATAGGCGATACTCCACCTAAAAGTATTAAAACAATACTTCATTCTGTTATGTAATTATGGTGCGATCCAAGAGGACAAAAATCATAATTGTAGAGAAAGCTTGGCAGGATAAGCAAGAGTTTTGTATTTTCTTTTTTCTTTTTTAATTCTAAACTTTGGAAGTTGTTTAGCTTAAGAACATCTATATATAGTTTAAGAAACATCTATAATTGAGGGTGATAAGGGAAGAACTAATAAGAGTTGCAAGGGCGGAGATTGGATCTATATTAAGCTGCAACCTTATTAGGCATGTGATTGGCAACTGATCTCCAGAAGTTAGTTTTAACTACTTTTTCCCTCTTCTTCTCTTTGTATAAATACTGAGTAGTTGATTGTAAAGGCATTCAAATTGTGATTGATCCATAAAAATCTTATCCTTTCTTCTCTAAAGCTTTATTGATTATCATCTCGCGGTATTTGTTTAGGAACAATTCTTCCTCATTTGTTCTTTAGATTACTCTGCACTTTCCATTTTTAATTCAGCTTTTACACAGGATGGAAAATGTAATCTGAAATATCACATTCATTCCTCCAACTAGCTAAAAGAAATAATCGTGGCTTAGCAGAAGTCAAGCTAAACTTGCACATATTCATAGCTACTATAACGCTAGTAAAATAACCAAAGAACAAAACTACAGAAGATAAAACTAATTAATTAGCAACTAGATCAAGGTGTAAGGTTTTGTGAATGAGCGTGAATAGGAAATGGAAGAGACACCTTTTGGATTGCACCGCTCTATCTCAACCTTCCTTTGTCTATAAATTTAGAGGCTTGGCCTCCTTTTTCATACATGAAAAATCTGAAAATTTTGTTGCATTAATTTTCCAAATAAACATAAGTGTCAAGTGTGATTTGCTCCGTTTGTTGAGTTCGCTGAAGTTCTGTGATTTGTAGCGCGACTATCACAGAATAGTTATTCCGTTCTATCCTGGAAGGAATTAATCCGAAACCTTGAACAACAGTGAGGGGATTAAATTCCTTGAGGATACGATACACAAAGAACTTGTGGACTCGGAAATTTTTTTTCTGTTTTGTTTTATTTAACTAATGTTTCGTCGCTTCTCTGATTTTGAATACAGTTTAACAACAATCTTAAGAAATTTAATACTAATTATTTTCGGACTGTTGATAGAGAAGTTGTTTAGTCTACAACAGATAGAAATGAAAAAAGCAAAGCAGAGGATATCACTTCTGATGTCGTTATAGCCAAGATGTTATAGCCAGGTAGTTATCTTCTCCCACTCTCTGGGTCTATGCACATGCACACATGAATCATGATCAATGCTTAATTGTCTCACGAGTTTATTTCTCGTCAATCATCATTGATCAGGAAATCTCATAGTTATCAACATAATATGAGAACATTATCCTTTCAATATGTCCTGTAATTAATAATTGTGAACTGCAATTTGATTTCTGCAAAAATTAATGGTATCCATTTGCAACATCATATGGTCGATTAAGGAAAACCAATGTTTTAAGTCCTCGGGTATCCTTCAGAATGTGAACAGTTGTTTTTAATTGTTGGTTGGTCTTGTCAAGCCATCACACTGCTATATTGTGTTGCTTTATGGGAGAATGAACTATAAAGAAAATTTTAAAATATCTCCAGAAGTATTTGTTAAGGAGCTTCAGCCATGGCAGAACTGAAGATTCTAGAAGAAGAAGAAATGAGAGGAAAGATGTTTCTGTCATTAGCTATCGAGAAAGAAAATGAATAGTGGTACATCATTACCAGCTAACTACTCTATTTATACTATTACAAGCAACTAACTCTAGATAGTTATAACTAATTACTCCTAACTAATAGATAGCTGAGACCCACTATACTCAACACTCCCCCTCGAGCTGAGGGATGAAATACATCTTTCATTCCCAGCTTGCCTAGTAGGTATTCACGTTGCGGCTTGCGTAGACTCTTAGTCAACAGATCTACTAGCTGCTCAGTTGTCCTGATGTGTTGAGTTTTAATCAGACATTGAACAATGTTTTCTCTTACAAAATGACAATTAATGTCAATGTGTCATGAAAGATAGGATGAGCTGCAATTTGTATAGCAGCTTTGCTGTCATAATGCAGCTGTGTAGGCTGCACTAGTTCAGTTCCTTGCTCCTTAAGGAGTCCAGTTATCCATACCACCTCTACTACGGTAGAGGCCATACTTCGAAATTCAGCCTCAACAGAGCTCCTAGACACAATTCCCTATTTGTTTTACTTCCAAGATATCAGTGCTTCACCAAACTTCATTGCATAGCCTGTCACTGATCTCCTAGACTCCACACAAGCTCCCCAATCAGAACCACAATATGCAAACACATACTTGCATGCTTTTGTAGGCATAAACAGTCCAAGTACATGAGCTGTTTTGATATACCTCACTACTCTTTGAGCAGAATCCATGTGAGACATCTTAGGTGCATGCATATACTGACTGAGCACCTGAACCACAAAGGCAATGTCAGGCCTTGTCATGGTTAAATATAGCAATCTTCCAACTAGCCTTTGATAGCCTCCCTTGTCTTCAAGCTCCTTATCAACTGTAGAACTATCATTTGGTATTTGCTTGTCAAACTCAATGGATGTGAGCTTATGATTGAATTATAGAGGTGTTGTTACTGGCTTTGCACCTGCTAGTCATAGCTCAGACACTAGTTCTAGATCATATTTCCTTTGGCACATAACTATCCCTTCCTGAGATCTAGAAAACTCAATCCCTAGAAAGTATTTAAGTTCACCAAGATCTTTCATCTTGAATCTCTCCTGCAAATCTTTTCTGACTTGTTTGATCAAGGCTAGACTGCTTCAAGTTACTAGAAGGCCATCCACATAGACTAGAATAACTACTAGCTCTGAATCCATCTTCTGAGTAAACAGAGAATAGTCATAGTGACTTTGAGCAAATCCCATGTCTACCAGAGCTTCAGTTAGCTTGAGGTTTCACTGTCTAGGTGCTTTTTTAATCCATATAGTGACTTATGTGATTTTTATACATGCTGACACTCCCCCTGGCTTGAAAAGCCATCAGGAACCTACATATACACCTCTTTTAGAAGATCTCCTTGAATAAAAGCATTGTGAACATCTATATGAAACACATACCATCCTGAAGCAGCAACTAAGACAACTACAACTCTCACAGTGACCATTTTAGCTACTGAAGAGAAGGTTTCTGTGTAATCCAACCCTTCTTGTTGAATGTAACCCTTGGCCACCAACCTAGCCTTGTATCTCTCAACTTCACCAGATGACTTGTATTTGACCCTAAACGCCCACTTGCAACCTATAGGAACCTTTCCAGGAGGAAAATGAACAATAGACCAAGTGTTGTTTTCTTCAAGAGCTGGGATTTCAGCTTGCATAGTCTCAACCCACTTGGGATCCCTACTGGCTTCTGAGAAGGATTTGGGTTCCACAATGACTGAGAATGCAGCAAGAGAAGCTTTGTAGGTAGGAGACAATTGATCATAGGCCACATAGTTTGACATTAGATATGCAGACTGCTTTGGTGGAACAACATAATCCGCTAACCACACAGGTGGTTTGGTAAGCCTAGAAGACTTCCTGAGTGCCATAGAAGGAGCATATAGTTTACAGATTGAGACATAAGGAGAAACAGGTGTGGACAGTTTAAACTAACCATGATCTAGAGGAACTGAGGTAGTAAGAGAGGGAGTCTCAACTGCATCAGTATAGTTCTAGCTAGGAGATGCTACAGGGAAGGAAGAACCATCAGGAGAAGGTACTGGTTGTGCAAGTGTTCTACAAACTCCAACATAGGAAATAAGGGAGATGCACCAAAAGACATATGCTTGAATAGGAACACTTCTTCCTTGAATACAGTGTCCCTGCTGAGAAAGACCCTTTGGAGCACAAATCATAGAGGTCATATCCCTTTTGAGAGGAGGAATAGCCTATGTGGATAACTGGAATTGCTCTGGGGCAAAACTTATCTCCTTTCTTCACATTAGTGGAATAACAAAGGCTGCCAAATACTCTCAGATGCTGTAATGATGGACTCTTTTAGAAGAACTTCTCAAAAGGAAATTTGCTTTGTAGTAGTACATTAGGCAATCGATTCAGGAGGTAGACTGCAGCAGAGACACATTCTCCCCATAATTTGAGGGGCAGAAAGGCTTGAAATTTGAGTGTTTTAGCCATGTTTAGGATAGACATGTGTTTTCTCTCAACAACCCCATTATGTTGAGGGGTATATGTACGAGAACTTTGATGTACTATACTTTAAGTCTTCAACAAGGTCTGCATTTGATCATTAAAAAACTCTGTGTCATTGTCTGTTCTTAGGCACTTGAGTCTATGATCAAACTGTGTGGAGGACATTGCTATAAAGTTTTTAATCACCTCAATAGTATCTGATGAATGCAATAGAAATAGCCAGGTATATCTGGAATAATCATCTACCAAGGTAAAAAATACTTCTTGCCATCAAGAGTAGGCACCCTATAAGGACCTCGGACATCACCATGCATAATATCAAAGATAGATTTAGAGCAGGAAGAGCTAATAGGAAAAATGTAGTCTTGATTGCTTGGCTATAAGACATACAATACAATGATGTTCCCTTAACTGCATACTATGCAAAGCATCTACAGATCTCAAGACCTTTAAAGGAGCATGACCTAATCTTTGATGCCCCAAAGAAGATATAGCACAAGACTTATTACCTGCTAGATTACTATATTTATTGGTGTCACCTGGAATGGTATGTACAATTGAAGTAGAATGAATGCCTTGGTGATTGAGTATTGTTCTGTCATCAGCCTTGAGAATGTACAGACTTAGATCTTCCTTACCAATCCCCAACACCTTTCCACTTGAGAGTTCCTGAAAGACATAAAAATCAAGATAAAATGCTACTAGATATTGCAACTCCTTTGTGAGTTTAGACACTTAGAGGAGATTATATTTAAACTCTGGAATGTAAAAAATATTCTGAACTTTCTTTTACTTGAAAAAGGAACAAATACAAGTATGAGTAATAGACACATGTTCTCCAGTTGGTAAATGGACTTTACTCCTAACATTCTCGGGTATTTCATCATACTTCTCTAACAGGGACAAACTATGAACCATATGGTTCATTGCTCCTGTGTCTATAATCCAGTTACTATGCATCAAGCTAGTCATAAATTCATGTATAATACATGTTGGCCCTGCAGTGATAGCATTAGCAACAGGTTCAGCTTCCTTGTCCTTATTCAGCAGATGCAGAATATGCTGATATTGCTCCTGAGTAAAGAAATGGGCTGGAGGAATTGGTGTATGATGTCCCTATCCTTGTGACTTTGAAGTTGGAATACCATAACTTGTCACACTGTTAGCCTGAGCATTTTGAGCTCCTCCTTTCCTCTTGTTCTTAAAGTCAGAAGGATAGCCATGAAGCTTAAAGTAGTTCTCTCTAGTATGGCCCTTATATTTACAGTAATCACACCAAACTGCAGCTTTACCAAAGGAGTTTCTAGGTCTATAACCTCCATTAGAATTAGTATTAGTTTGTCCGCCACCATTGTAACCTCCAGTATAACCTCCATTAGAGTTATTGTTAGTCTGTCCTCCACTATTGTAACCTCTGGTATACACTTTATTGCTCATCATAGCAGTTTCATTATTCTCAGCATATACACTTTTTCCATTAATTCTCTTACTCTCCACATTGACTATCATAGCATAAGCTTGGTTCATATTAGACAAGGGTCGAGTCATGGGGACCTGATTCTTTACAATCTCATAAGGTTCATTTAGGCCTGTGAGGAACTGATACAATTTATGTATCTAATAGTATTCTACATGTTTCCTTGATTCAGTATAACCACAAGTAGGAGGTAGAGTTAAGGTTTCATACTCGTCCCAAAGTTCTCTCAGTTTAGTGTAATACATAGACACAGAGGATATACCTTGAATAAATGTGACAATTTCCTTGTGCAAATAACAAGCCCTAGATGCATTATCTTTATCAAATCTTTCCTTAAGATCCTCCCACACTATATGTGCATAGGAAGCATAGATCACTAAACTGATTAAACTTGATGAAACTGTGTTCATTATCCAAGAAAGCACAATAGCATTGCATCTATCCCACAATTCATGCAAACTAGAGTCATATATGTTTTTTCTACAAGTTTCTAGGACAAAGCCTAATTTATTTTTACCATGCAATATGATTTTCATAGATCTACTCCAAATAGAATAGTTTTTTGAACCTTGAAGTTGAATAAAAATGAGCACAGAACCTTGAGTATTGGAAGGATGAGTGTAGAGAGGGTGATTGTGGTTGACAAGCTCTGTAGTAGGTGTGGACATTGAAGCAACAACAGGGGAACCAACTACCTCTTCATTGATTGACATTATCACAGTAGCAAAGGTTTTAACAAAGATCTTCACAATTTTATCAATTTCACATAGATTAAACACGATCTGATCGTGATTTAACCATAAAATTAAAAATTCCCAAACCCTAGGTTGAGCAGAGAAATTTTTGTGTTGAAAAATAGCTCGATCAAATCGATGAAAGGTTGGTGCTTCGATACAGTTGAATGATTCAAGTTCTATCACAGTTGAGCTAGAGGAAATTGAAAACCTGGCTCTGATACCATATTAAGGAGCTTTAGTTATGGTAGAACTGAAGGTTCTAAAAGAAGAAGAAATGAGAGGAAAGTTATTTCTGTTATTAGCTATTGAGAAAGAAAATGAATAGTGGTACAACATTATCAGCTAACTACTCTATTTATACTATTACAACCAACTAACTCTAGGTAGTTATAACTATTTACTCCTAACTTATGAATAGTTGGACCCTCTATACTCAACAATATTCATTGAGATGAAGAAGAAAGAAGAACAATACGTCTTCATTGGCTCCAAGAAAGTCATTGCTTTTTGAGTTCTAGTGAATGTCAAATTGCTTAGTGTTTCATCACATTGGCAGAGAGGGATCAGTAGTCTTCCATTATAGAGACACTTATATAAGTTTTGAGATGATACTCTTTGTCATTATGAACGAGTCATGTCGTATTTCTTGTTGAATACACTGTTATATGGTGTACTAAAGCGATGCCAAGAAATTATCGTTTTACACAGGTCAAACGTTCCTGGCACGTGAAGGATTTTGTGGGCGCATGATTGATCGAGAATAGGGATGCAACCTATTTCTTGATTGATGAAAAAACAAAGCAAGAATTGATTTTTAAGGCTTAGTAATAATCAATAGTCATACGGCTAATGGCTATATGAATTTTGTAATCATGGCCATGAGTCTAAAAACGCATTTAAACTTCTTCTTGAATTTCGTTTAACATCAGTCAAGGATATAGAGAAATTTTTGTGATGTGATGGTCTAAAAGAAGGAATAACTATATCAATTATTTACTAAATTTGGTTTAGAAAACAAAGAAAAGAAGAAGAAATAGTGGTGTCTATTTGACCATTTGGAGCGTGATCCCTTCACAAGTTTCTCCACTGACACCGGAAATAATAGGCCAAGTCATTGTTGATTACACAAGTTATTTTTGAAGGAAGAACAATACTAAAAGTGACAAGTTGTGTGAAGTGGATTCAAAATACTTGGAAGAGAATAATTGTAATGAATTCATGGTTTCCAAATAAGTTTATCCTAAAGGATTCGAACAGGCATATAGATCAATTTTTACAAGTGTTGTTTACTGAAATGTCACAATACAAATATGATTAGAGAAAAAGATCAAATTGTTTAAGTATTAACAGTTAGAAAGCCAATTGTAAAGAAAATCAAAATCCTCGTGATTTTCTACTCTCGTTATGGAGACTAAAATCTTCGTGATTTTCTACTCCTGTTTCGAGATTAAAATATGTGTGATTTTTTACTCGTTCATTGAGATTAAATTTTTCGTGACTTTCTACTCATTTGTCGGAGATTAAAGTCTAAGTGACTTTTTATTCGTTTTGGAGATTAAAATCTTAGTGACTTTTACTCTGATTTATTGCTCGGTTTGAAGATTAAAAACTTCACCGTTTATTAAATTTGATTATGTCAGATATTAAATTTGGTTGTGTCACCTGGAATGGTATGTACAATTGAAGTAGAATGAATGCCTTGGTGATTGAGTATTGTTCTGTCATCAGCCTTGAGAATGTACAGACCTAGATCTTCCTTACAAATCTCCAACACCTTTTCACTTGAGAGTTCCTGAAAGACACAGAAATCAGGATAAAATGCTACTAGATATTGCAACTCCTTTGTGCGTTTAGACACTTAGAGGAGATTATATTTAAACTCTGGAATGTAGAGAATGTTCTGAACTTTCTTTTACTTGAAAAAGGAACAAATACAAGTATGAGTAATAGACACATGTTCTCCAGTTGGTAAATGGACTTTACTCCTAACATTCTCGGGTATTTCATCATACTTCTCTAGCAGGGACAAACTATGAACCATATGGTTCGTTGCTCCTGTGTCTATAATCCAGTTACTATGCATCAAGCTAGTCATAAATTCATGTATAATACATGTTGGCCCTGCAGTGACAGCATTAGCAACATGTTTAGCTTCTTGTGGTGCCTTTCTTACTAAAGGGTTGACTGCTTCTGCAAAAGTCTCTGGGACTTTCATGACGTAGCTCTCTTTTGTTTGAACTATATAGCTAGATGCTGATCCTTTTTCTAAAGGCTTAGGTTGGGGTTTGGTAAGTTTCTCTGAGGGAACTGGAATTGGTGCTGGTAATTTTGGGTATTCAGCTAGAGCTGTATACCGGTTTTGGAAAGAAAGTGGTGGCCTTTGAGGGGCTGATGTCTTAGTAGGAGTAATGGGAAGAGGGACAAATGGTCTAGCCATTTGAGGTTTATTGGTTTCTCTGGAAGGAGCATTAGGCCCGAAGGGCCTCATTTTTTCTCTGTAAAAATTCTCTTGTTAGAAAATCAGGTAAAGAGTTTTCCTCTCCTTTGATAAATTCAATTTTAAAATCAAAGCTAGACAGTAGAGCTTGCCATCTAGCAAATATTTATTTTGAAACAAGATTTTTGACATCCTTTTGAAGAATTTCTTTAGCAGATTTACAATCTACTCTAACCAAAAATTCTTTGTTAATAAGATCATCTTGGAATTTAGTGATACATAGCACTATAGACAAGACTTCTTTCTTAACCGTAGAATAATTTTTCTGAGCGGAATTCCAGATTCCTGAAGTAAAACGAACCAATTGTTCAAAAGACTCAATGGAAACCTCCTTGTTTAAGGATACCTCTGTAACCTATATCTGAAGCATCAGTTTCAACTATCATAGAAGCTTCTGGGTTAGGGATTCCTAAACAAGGAAGGTTTTGAACAAGTCTTTTAACTTGGATGACAGACTGTGTTTGTTCTGAACTCCAAGGGATAGATTCTTTCTAAGTCGTTTGTAAAGAGGTTCACAGACCTGTCTAATATTAGGGATAAAATCAGCAACGTAGTTGAGGCTTTCTAAGAATCTCTGTAGTTGGGTTTTATCAGTAATTTCATTAGGAAATTTGGATGAGAACTCTATGGCTCTGCAAATAGGTTTATAAGATCCTTGGTAAAGGTCGTGACCTAAGAATCTAATAGAGGTTTGGAAGAGCTTAATCTTCTGGGCACTAACTACCAAACTATTTCTCTTAACAACTTTCAGGAAGGTGTTGAGATGCTTGAAGTAAGAATCTATATTATCAGAAAATATAAGTATATCATCTATATAAACAATAAACATATAACTGTAATCATTAAAGATGGAGTTCATGATATTCTGAAACTCAGATGGGGCATTTTTGAGGCCGAATGGCATTCCATTCCATTCGTATTGACCGAAAGGAACATTAAACGCCGTTTTGTATCTGTCTTTCTCAGCTACTTGAATTTGCCAGAAACCAGATTTCATATCGAACTTACTGTAAACATTGGCTTTGTAAGTTCTTTTCAGGAGATCCCTTTTATTGGGGATGGGATATCTAATCCATTTAAGGACAGCATTCAATGGTTTATAGTTTATAACTAATCGGGGGGCACCTCTCTCTTTCTCTGCACTCTTGTTGACATAAAATGCAGAGCAACTCCAAGGAGATTTAGAGGGACGAATAATGTTGTTTTTGAGGAGATTTGAAATCTCATGTTTGCAAATTTTCATTATTTCATGATTCATCTGAATAGGTCTTGCCTTGGTAGGGATGACCTGTTCATTGAATTCTTCAATGTAAGGGAGTTCAACTAAATGCCTTTTTCTTTCCCAAAAAGCGTTAGGAAAATCAGAGCATATTTCTCTAGGAAAATCAGAGCATATTTCTCTTTCAAAATTGTTTTGAAGATTAGCTATTTTAGTAAGTATCTCCGGGGGTTTTAAAATCTTCTCGATTTTCTTAACTTTTATTTCATCCTTTAAAAAGGTGATATGCTGAGACAGTTTATTTATACGAAAAATAGTATTTTTTCTAATAAAATTACTTTCATCTTGTGAAAGGTTTTTAATAAAAGGAAAATGTAATTCTTTTCCTAATATTTGAGTAGAAATACCGTCTAAGCCAGTAATGAAAGGTTTTATCTGAGTGATAAAAGGAATTCCAAGAATGATATCTTCATTAATATCCTCAGTAATAATAAAATCATTTGTTAAGCAAATACCATTATTACAAATATGAGCTTTGGAAAGCTTGTAATTAATACGTAGTTGTTCCCCTGTAGCGGAGTATAATTTGGAAGTACTTTTTTCTAAGTACTGGGTTGGAACAATGCCTTTCATGATGCAGTTACGATCTGCACCGCTATCAAGTAAAGCGATTTTATTAATAGCGAAGTGTTTGCTAATAACAATCTTGATAGGAATATGGTGACTCTGAGGTTTGATACTTGTGATGACCGTAAGGCCGGGAGCTTGATATGATGAGGTCTTATCTTTGGTAAGACGAAGGTCGATAGAGTCTTCATTCTCAGAATGATACTCATTTTCATGAAGTCTAGGTTCTTCTTCGTTTTCTGATTTATAATCATAAGTCTTGGCTTGTTTAAGAACCTGCTCTGTTAAGATATCAACCTCAACTTTTTCAAGTCTAGATTTAATATCTTTGATTTTATTTTTAAGCTCTAAGACTTCATGTCTCAAGTCCGAAATCGAAGGTTCAGCTGGTTTGTCGAAGCGAGCCATGACCTGCTTCATGCTGAATGGTTCGATGACTGACCTGGGCTTAGGTCTGTCATTTTGATAAGTAAGAATAATATTCTTGAGTTCAATCAAGTTGACTTTGAAGTTGGAATACCATAACTTGTCACACTGTTAGCCTGAGCATTTTGAGCTCCTCTTTTCCTCTTGTTCTTAAAGTCAGAAGGATAGCCATGAAGCTTAAAGTAGTTCTCTCTCTAATGTGACCCTTATATTTGCAGTAATCACACCAAACTGCAGCTTTACCAAAAGCGTTTCTAGGTCTATAACCTCCATTAGAATTAGTATTAGTTTGTCCTCCACCATTGTAACCTCCAGTATAACCTCCATTAGAGTTATTGTTAGTCTGTCCTCCACTATTGTAACCTCTGGTATACACTTTATTGTTCATCATAGCAGCTTCATTATTCTCAACATATACACTTTTTCCATTAATTCTCTTACTCTCCACATTAACTATCATAGCATAAGCTTGGTTCAGATTAGACAAGGGTCGAGTCATGGGGACCTGATTCTTTGGAGTATCATAGGGTTCATTTAGGCCTGTGAGGAACTGATATAATTTATGTATCTAATAGTATTCTACATGTTTCCTTGATTCAGTATAACCACAAGTAGGAGGTGGAGTTAAGGTTTCATACTCGTCCCAAAGTTCTCTCAGTTTAGTGTAATACATAGACACAGAGGATATACCTTGAGTAAATGTGATAATTTTCTTGTGCAAATAACAAGCCCTAGATGCATTATCTTTATCAAATCTTTCCTTAAGATACTCCCACACTATGTGTGCATAGGAAGTATAGATCACTAAACTGATTAAACTTGGTGAAACTGTGTTCATTATCCAAGCAAGCACAATAGCATTACATCTATCCCACAATTCATGCAAACTAGAGTTATATCTATTTTTTCTACAAGTGCCTAGGACAAAGCCTAATTTATTTTTACCATGCAATACGATTTTCATAGATCTACTCCAAATAGAATAGTTTTCTGAACCTTGAAGTTGAATAGAAATGAGCACAGAACCTTGAGTATTGGAAGGATGAGTGTACAGAGGGTGATTGTGGTTGACAAGCTATGTAGTAGGTGTGGACACTGAAGCAACAATAGGGGAACCAACTACCTCTTCATTGATTGACATTATCACAGTAGCAAAGGTTTTAACAAAGATTTTCATAATTTTATCAATTTCACACGGATTTAGACACGATCTGACCGCGATTCAACCATAAAATCAAAAATTCCCAAACTCTAGGTTGAGCAGAGAAATTTCTGTGTTGAAAAATAGCTCGATCAAATCGATGAAAGGTTGATGCTTTGATACAGTTGAATGATTCAAGTTCTATCACAGCTGAGCTTGAGGAAATCGAGAACCTAGCTTTGATACCATGTTAAGGAGCTTCAGTTATGGTAGAACTGAAGGTTCTAAAAGAAGAAGAAATGAGAGGAAAGTTGTTTCTGTTATTAGTTATTGAGAAAGAAAATGAACAGTGGTACAACATTATCAGCTAACTACTCTATTTATACTATTACAACCAACTAACTCTAGGTAGTTATAACTAATTACTCCTAACTAATGAATAGTTGGACCCTCTACACTCAACAGTATTCATTGAGATGAAGAAGAAAGAAGAACAATACGTCTTCTTTAGTTCCAAGAAAGTCATTGCTTTTTGAGTTCTAGTGAATGTCCAATTGCTTAGTGTTTCATCACATTGGCAGAGAGGGATCAGTAGTCTTCTATTATAGAGACACTTATATAAGTTTTGAGATGATACTCTTTATCATTATGAACGAGTCATGTCGTATTTCTTGTTGAATACACTGTTCTATGGTGTACTAAAGCGATGCCAAGAAATTATCGTTTTACACAGGTCAAACGTTCCTGGCACGTGAAGGATTTTATGGGCGCATGATTGATCGAGAATAGGGATGCAACCTATTTCTTGATTGATGAAAAAAAAAGCAAGAATTGATTTTTGAGGCTTAGTAATGATCAATAGTCATACGGCTAATGGCTATGTGAAATTTGTAATCATGGCCATGAGTCTAAAAATGCATTAAAACTTCTTCTTGAATTTCGTTTAACATCAGTCAAGGATATAGAGAAATTTATGTGATGTGATGGTCTAAAAGAAGGAATAACTATGTCAATTATTCACTAAATTTGATTTAGAAAACAAAGAAAAGAAGAAGAAATAGTGGTGTCTATTTGACCATTTGGAGCGTGATCCCTTCACAAGTTTCTTCACTAACACCGGAAATAATAGGCCAAGTCATTGTTGATTACACAAGTTATTTTTGAAGGAAGAACAATACTAAAAGTGACAAGTTGTGTGAAGTGGATTCAAAATACTTGGAAGAGTATAATTGTAATGAATTCATGGTTTCCAAATAAGTTTATCCCAAAGGATTCGAACAGGGACATAGATCAATTTTTACAAGTGTTGTTTATTGAAATGTCACAATACAAATATGATTAGAGCAAAAGATCAAATTGTTTAAGTATTAACAGTTAGAAAGCCAATTGTAAAGAAAATCAAAATCCTCGTGATTTTCTACTCTCGTTATGGAGACTAAAATCTTCGTGATTTGCTACTCCTGTTTCGACATTAAAATATGTGTGATCTTTTACTCGTTCATTGAGATTAAATTCTTCGTGACTTTCTACTCATTTGTCGGAGATTAAAGTCTAAGTGACTTTTTATTCATTTTGGAGATTAAAATCTTAGTGACTTCTACTCTGATTTATTGCTCGGTTTGAAGATTAAAAACTTCACCGTTTATTAAATTTGGTTGTGTCAGATATTACTTGGTTTGAAGATTAAAAAATTCATTGTTTATTAAATATGGTTGTATCAGATATTACTCGGTTTGAAGATTAGAAACTTCACCGTTTTTTAATTTTGGTTGTATCGTGATACAAACAACAATTCTTGTGGTTGGTTATACAAAGTAATAGGGGTGGTGAGTAAGAATCTCTTTTGAAGAAATATATTTGGAACATGACATTATTCACCAAACAACTACCCCTTACTCACCGCAATCTAATGCAAAGAAAGAATAGAATATTAAAGGAGATTATGAATGTCTTGTTGTTAAGTTTTTGTTTATCCCAGAGCTTGTGGGGGAGAAGCTATTCTTACAGCTAATTGAATATTCAATCGAGTTCCTCGTAAAAAATGCAATACAGTCCATATAAAAAATGAAAAGGAAGGAAACTTAACTTTAAAATATATTTTAAAGTTTGGGGGTGTTTGAAATAAGTACAAGTTCCTTAACCCAAAAGGAAAAGATAGGACCGAAAACCGCTGATTGTGTTTTTAGTAGGATATGCAACCAATAGTAAAGCATATCGATTTCTGGTTCATAAATCAAAAAATTCTGACATTCATAATAATACAGTTTTAGAATCAGATAATGCTGAATTCTTCAAAAATATATATCTGTATAAAAGGGAATGTGAGTCGATTGGTGAAGGATCTAAACGACCTCGGGAAGAAACAAAAGAAAGTAGTCTAATCAAGATGATCCAAGGCGTAGTAAATGTCAAAGAACGTCTACTTCATTTGGATCAATTTTTGTGACTTTCTTATTGAAAAATGAGCCTCGAATATTTAAAGAAGCTTTGTATTCTTTCCAATTATTATTTTGGAAAGAGGTAGTCAATAATGTAATAGAATCTGTACTGAACAACCATACGTGGAAATTGGTTGATCTTCCTCCCGGCAATAAACCGTTGGTTTTTAAATGGATTTTTAAGAGGAAAATAAAAGATGTTGGCACTATTGAAAAATATAAGGCAAGAATTGTGGTCAAAGGGTATAGACAACGAGAAGGTCTTGACTATTTTGATACATACTCTCTAGTTATAAAAATTACGTCCATACAGACGTTAGTAGCATTAGCTGCAGTATATGGTCTTGAAATTCATCAAATGGACGTTAAAACAGCCTTTTTAAATGGAGATTTAGAGGAAGAAATTGACATGGAACCACCTGAGGGGTTTGTGGTTCCAGGTAAAGAAAAGAAGATATGTAGACTTGTTAAGTCGCTTTACGAACTAAAACAAGCACCAAACAATGGCATGCGAAATTTGATCAAACAATGTTGTCAAATGGTTTTAAGATAAATGAATGTGATAAATAGGTGTACATTAAAAATATTTCAAATCGCATAGTCATTGTTTGCTTATAAGTGGATTATAAGCTGATAATGAGTAATCACATGCCAACATAAATGGGACTAAGCGTATGCTGACTAGAAAGTTTGATATGAAAGACTTGGGAGTTGCAGATTTAATTTCGGGTAATTGGATCCATAAGATTTTTCAAGGTTTGGCATTGTTATAATCTCATTACATTAAAATAGTACTTGAAAAATTCAAGCACTATGCTTTTATACTTGCAAAGACTCTGATTGAAGTGAATCTTGCACTTGCAAAGGACAAAGGCCAAAGCATATCACAATTGGATTATGCTCGTGTGTTGGGATGTTTAATATATATCATTAATTGTACTCGACCAGATATAGCTTGTGCTATAAGTAAATTGAGTCGATACACGAGTAATCCAGGTCAATCTCATTGGCTGACGATGAAACAAGTTTTGGGATATTTAAAACATACCCAAGACTTTGCTTTGTACTACAGTAAATATTCTGCGGTGGTTAAGGGATACTATGATGCAAATTGGATCACCGTTTCAATTGATTCTAAGTCCACAAGTGGATATGTATTCACTATTGGTGGAGGAGCGGTATCTTGGAAGTCGTCCAAACAAACTTGTATTTCCCCCTCTACAATAGAGGCTGAGTTCATAGCCTTAGATAAAGCCGGTAAATAAGCTGAATGGCTCCGAAGTTTCTTAGAAGATATTCCATTTTGGCCCAAACCGTTGGCACCAATATGCATATATTGCGATAGTCAAGCAAAAATTGGAAGGCTGTGAGCATTATGTATAGCGGTAAATCTCGTCATATACGACGAAGACATAAAACCGTTAGGCAGCTATTCTCTAAGGAGATTATCACAATTGACTACATAAAGCCAAGCGATAATGTATCGGATCCACTTACAAAAGGCCTTACTAGAGAGGTAGTTAAAATATCATCAAGAAAAATGGGATTATGGCCGAGGACAAGTCATTGTAGCGGTAACTCTACCTAGAAGACTGGAGATCCCAAGATCTAGGTTCAAGGAGATCAAACAAAGTCATTAATGACGGTTCAACATTGTTAACAAAATATTTTTTTGGTCCATTCTCGTGATGAGACAATGTTCAGTACCAAGGATAAAGCGTTAAGGCTTTTTAATGGTTTCTAAGTTTGATAGGGGTATATCAAATAGTGTATCTACGGGATAACACGTTTAGGAATCACCTATGTAAATGTGTAGTGTAAGTCGCTTCAAGGAGAATTTTGTAAGGACGATTCTCTACGCATTTATGAACCAAGTAGTGTTCATGGATAAAACAAACACAACAATGAGAACCAAAGACGGTTAAAGGTTGATTGTGTGACTTATGGTTGTCTAGGTATACACCAAAACTCGACGGTTCAAAGATATCAAATCTACCGACTGACCGAGTATATCCGACATAAGTTCACTATGGAAAGTTCAAAGGGAAACATACTTATCCAGATGCGATTAATCCTTACTCGCGAATCACACAATCTTCCATGCATGTTTTTATAAATATGGCCATTCCCCATTCACGTGGCGGGTCATTAGGTTTTGTGAATGGGAAATGGAAGAGAAATCTTTTGGATTGCATCTCTCCATCTTACCCTTCCTTTGACTATAACTTTAAAGGCTTGGCCTCATTTTTCATACATGGAAAATCTGAAAACTTGTCCCCTTTTTTGTACATTGTTGCATTATTTTTTAAATAAACATAAGTGTCAAGTGTGATTTGCTCTGTTTGTTGAGTTCGCTGAAGTTCTGTGATTTGTAGTGTCGCTATCACAGAATAGTTATTTCGTTCTATCCTAGGAGAAACTAATCTGAAACCTTGGACAACAGTGAGGGGATTAAATTCATTAAGGATACAGAAGGAACTTGTGGGCTCGAAATTATTTTTTTGTTTTATTTTATTTAACTAATGTTTCGTCGCTTCTCTAATTTTGAACACAGTTTACCAATACAAGGTACCTTAGAAAGCCCTCTAAATCAGAGGGAAATCAATTAGCTTTTCTGATGTTTAAATTTATTTTTCTTACTGATAAACTGCATTACTGATGACTTTGAGTCAAGAGGTCAGGTGTTTAGAAAGATGGTGATGCGGCATTGGCATTTTTAGCAAATTCATCAGATAGCTTGCCTTCTTTTCGTTTACGTGGCTACATACTTATAGCGATCAAAGGGAATAGAGATCTTCGTGGGACCGTGGAGGGAGTCTCAATCGATCTTTTCTAGGATTCCTTATCACGCCACACATGAATATTTTTCCATTGATAGATCAGAGGGTCACCCCTCTCGATTCCGGGGAATAAAGGGAGGGCTTGACCATAATTTTCCAAGTAAGAGATAGAATCTCAATTCCAACTGTGATGGTCCCCTTCGGCTAGTTCTTTCACAAGTGACCTTGTCCTCTATCTGCTTCTTCCTCCTAATGGTTTGGTCCCCGTCTCCCTTGTCAAAGCTTAGTTATCCGTGAATGAGAACTCATTTTTTTTGTTTGCTGGTAGCTCCATGGTTGGTTAGCGCGAAAGCTAGTTTTGACTCTTTGATCGTCGAGAAAGAAATGTGAGATTACCTGAGGTGAGGTTTACCTTCTTTCTGCCTTAGAAGAGGTCTAGTTTAGGTCAGTAATAAAAGTAAAAGAAAGAAATTCATTGACTTCGAAAAGGAACAGATCTTACTCTCAATAGAGTCATTTTGATATGACCAAAGAACTTATAAAATACCGAACTTGGATAATCGGTAGAAGAATGATTGGCTAGATCATTTACTTCACCGCGGAAGAACCCCTTTCTACGCTACGTTCCCAATAAAAAGTCGTCATCCTTCTGTCGCATGTTACCCACACTAGACCAAGAAAAGGCAAACTAATCAACCAAGACTTAGTCACGACCTTTGTAACCTCACGGCCACTTTCTTTCCTAGGGCTTGCAGCCATTATCTTCGTTTTTCAGATATGATGACATTACTTGTATGGGGGAAGTGCCAGATCTTTACGGATCATAAGAGCTTGAGGTACTTGATGACACATAAGGGGTTGAACCTTCGCCAGGATGGCACACTTCTATTCCGGGGACGTTGATCCAAGAGATAGGTCTGTTTAGATCTAAAGTCATAACCACCTCATTAGGAAAAAACGATGTCTTTTGTCCAATAAGATCTTGTAACTAGAGATTTATAAGATTTCACATTTCATCAATTCATATTTAGGGGAATCAAAGGTTTGGAAGTATGGTTTAGGGAAAAAGTTAAAAATCAATTTCACTTCAATCTCAAACTAGTTAATATCAGTTTGAATTTTATATGGTCATTCCGCACATACAGAAATACTATACATCAAAGTTAATGCCTTCCAAGTAAATCCTTTGTCTTCTTCTTAAAAGATAGTTTTATACCTCAAAATAATTGTTAAAAAACAACGAATTTGACATAGAAGTAACCGAACATTATGAAAGGAGAGTGTATTTATGCCCAAGCTAGTTGTCTCTGAAAATCATAATCATAATCATCAAAATAAAGAAAATGATCATACAACATAGAAAAGAACTTTAAATTATTTGATTGCATGAATTAAATGCAATATTTCTCTTCTTTTCTCTCTTCTGTTTGCAACTTCAACTTCAACCCTACTACCAAGGGTGCCATACCTATTACACAAGCACCCTTCCACAGTCAGGGCCCACAACAACATCCTCTCAAGGATAAGAAAAAGTAAAAATCAGGAAAAAAAAAATGGTAAACAATTGCTTGCTTGGCTTTTTTGTGGTTAATAAAATATAAAAACAAAAAAATTACATGCATATAATAAAAAGCAATATCATGCCCATATTGCAAGAAGGGACATGAGTCCAGCCCCTAAGAATAGTGCAAAATAAGATACTATTTGAAGCCTTGTATTGCAGCTCATTCTCTTACTCAAGAAATCTGCAGCAATTAGGTCTACTAAAGCCATGTAGATTAGAATTCCAGCAGATATAGAGTTTAGGATCCCTTCCACCACCAAAGCTCTTGGGCTATGTGGATTGTACGACGAAGAAGCTAGAATCCCTATAGCAATTCCCAAGGGTGTTGTTACGGCGAAAAACGTTGCCATTATAGTGGAACGGAGGGAATTGAACTGTGCCTGTGAGATGCAGCCTCCTAACGCAAAACCTTCGAAGAACTGGTGGAACGACAAGGCCACAAGCAAGGGTCTAATTGTGCACGGACTTTCTGAAACGCCCAATGCTATGCCTATTATGAGAGAATGTGATACTATACCCAGCTCCAAGACCTGCATACAAGGAAGTCGTTGTAATGACCAAGTTTTCACAATCAAACTGACAGGTATAAACAAACACTGTATCTTCACAAACTCGGGGAAAATCAAACTTTTGCTCATTTGCCAATTAAACAAACGTAAAAAGTTGGTTCCGGTCTTGTAATACATTAACGAAGCAAGCGCCCCCAAGTATCTATTATGAGAAACCTTACACAAACCCCTAATCTGTGAATGCATAAACCACTCTCACCTGGACGCACACCACACCAAAATATCGAATGATGGGCACCTGATAGACCAACGAACGGCTAACAAACTTTAGGTAATGTTCTATATGAAGTTAAATTTCATATGAGAATATATGCAGTATCTCAAAGGTTGGGTGAATAATCTTAAACACCAAACAATTAGAAAGTAATTTAGCAGAATATCTAGCTAAACCTAGAAGAAAATGAAATAGTGTAATTCCGCAGAAGCTTATAGAAATGTATTTATCAAAGTTCAAGGAATCAGTAGCGTATAAGCAGTTGCAATCAATCAACTATGTCTCAATCCCTAAGAGTTGGCTATATGAATTCTCTATATTAATTCCGCAAAAACCTGAAGTGGTAGTAAATTTGGTAAACCATACATACTAGAAGTCGTTCAGAAAATTCTATATCAAGTTTACCAGCATGATACATATGAAGCCCAAACGTTTTCTTTCTCATAAATCCTGACATCGAGGAAATGTAATTCATATCTTTAAAACCTACAACCAATGAGATAATCAAAAACCTTCTAGACAAGAGTGGGTTGCTCTAGTGGTGAGCATCATCCACTTCCAACCAAGAGGTTGTGAGTTCGAGTCACCCCAAGAGCAAGGTGGGGAGTTTTTGGAGGGAGGGAGCCGAGGGTCTATCGGAAACAGCCTCTCTACCCTAGGGTAGGGGTAAGGTCTGCGTACAAACTACCCTCCCCAGACCCCACTAGTGGGATTATACTGAGTTGTTGTTGTTGTTGCTGCTTCTAGACACAACATTTACCCAATACAACCAGAACGAACTTAAGTGGAGAAGTACAGAGAAAGGCCTAAGACATGTAAAAATATGCAAGTAAAATTACCTGAGAAACAACAACATGCCTCCCTCCACCTTCCTCATCTCCACCACCAAAGCTATGGGAGTGCGAATGACCATGGGAATGCTCCCTCACGTTCCCTTGACATGCCCCTTGTTCTTGTGAATGGCTATGTCTGTGATGAGCTGCATGTGCATGCATCCCAACAATGTGTATTGCACCACCGTCTTCTTCACCAAACAATTTCTCATTCCTTGCCTTTGGTTCAACCGGTACAATAGCTGATTCTGACACCAAATCCACTGAATCAATCTGATCTTTTTGGCTTTGTTTCTCTTGCTTCCTCTCATAATACTGAGTCCCAACAAAGTCAACCACCAACGTAGCCAATGCAGCCATCATAGCAATAAAACCAGCAAAAGGGAATTTCAACCAAGGAGATTTCGGAAGGCAAGGATTAGTTAATGATGAGGTGGCGCCTGGTAATATGTGGACAAATCCTGTAGAGAGGATGACACCAGCAGCAAAGGCTTTAACAGTAAGAAAGAGATTGGAGTCAGTTCGGAGGAACCGATACTTCTTGCCAACTAATGGAATACCAACTCCGCAAGTGCTAGCTATTAGGATGGCAGAGATAGCCACAATTTTAAGGGTGAGAGCAGCCGAGCTGTCTCGGCAGCCTTCTATTTCTTCATCAGCACTGCCACAGGTGGTATTGGAAACAGATTGATAAAGTTTCAGCATAATGGTATCTGTTTTGATCAAAAGGAACAGTAAGAGAGTGTAAGAATCATTTCAATTTCTACACAATTTAGGTATTGAACCAATAAAGAACTATCAAATTTCTTTCTGTTTATTCCTTAAAATAACACTACAAGAATTCTCCTCACTAACCAAAGTTTCCCTACATTTCAAATATTTTGATATGAAACATGAAATTCATTAGAAAATGGAAGTCAAAGGAATCTGTACTTTTCCACCTAATACATGAAAATAGATAAAAAAGAGTCGGCTACGTAATTCAGGGTGTACGCAACCTTAGGCAAGAACTACATTTTGACAAAGTAAAACTAAAGCTGACTCTTTTTCTTCCTTTCCCTTTCCCAGATTTAGTACATGAGTGAGATTCAACAGCCAAAACAGACATAACGAATGTGCAGAGCAAATGAAGACAAGATGTATAGTAAGAAAATACAAAAGAGACCTTTAGTACCAATTCAAATTTGGAATTCAATACCCCCATCATTTCATAAAATCGAGATCAGTACAACATGAGAATGAATGAATTTCAAAACTTTTTATAGAAAAGGTGAGTGATAATGAATGAATTATAAAACAAGTAACCACTTAATACAAAAATGAAAGTCCACTTTCATCATAAGACTCAAAAAATGAACTACTTATAAACTATAATAAACAGATAATCCCAAATTTAAAATCCAAAACAGTAATGAACTTCCAAACAGGATGCAAGTGATTATACTGACTCAACACAGAGTATCCAATAGGAACATAAAACAAACAAGAAAAAAGAACTACAGTAATTTGGAGAATTCTCCATCAATTACAAACCAAACCAAGCAAAACCCAGAATTAAAGATTCAATTTCCTCATTCCCCATAACAATTACAAAGAAAAATAAATAAAAGAAAATGGTGACACAAAATATTACTTACCTGAGAAAGCCCCAGTCTTTTCTCTAAATTTTGGGTCCATAAAAAAGAAGGGAACGAGATCCTGAAATTAATAATTAACAAAGAATAGAATAAAACTCACACCTTTCAAGACAAATGGGGCAATTAAAAAGAGGGAGAAAGGAATACACAATAAAAAGGAAGAGGGAGTAGGGGGTTTGAGTTGTGTGTGGGGGCACTGAAGAAAGAAAGAACGAACCTCAATGAACGACATGGGATATGGGGAAAAGAGAGGGAATTTGTCCCTCAAAACTCTATTTCCAATTACGTAATAAGTTTACACAAACAGAGAAAGCATCACAAATCTCTATATATAGGTGAAAGGTCTTGACCAAAATTATAGTATTAATCTAACAAGAAAATGTTGAATTTTGTAATAATTCTTGACGAGAACAAACCCCTTTTGTCCGAAAACACTGTTTTATAAATCCTCTTGCTGTTGTAAGGAGGGACTAGGGAGGGTTTAGAAAAGGATAAAGAAAGAAAAAAAGAAGGGGAAAACAGATGGGGATGAGAAAAGGAAGAAGATCCTGGGCATGATGTCGACATTATTAGTAAAGAAAGAAGAGAGAGGAGATGGGAAGACTTTGATACAGTCGCTTGTTTTACAAGAGAATGAGCTCCACTGTGTCGACACTTCTGCGTAATAAGTCATGCACTCCACTTTATATTTCCTTCCTTTCCTTTTCTTTTTAAATAACATTGTTGTGTGATCCAATGTACATTCAAAAAGAGTAAAAATATTTATTTTTTAATTTCTCATTCCGTATTTGACACTATCTAATTTGAAATGCCAATTTAGAGTCTTGCAGCAACGATAAAGTTGTCTCTCTGTGTGATTTATATGTTATGTGTTCGAGTCGTGAAATCAACCATTGATGTTTGCATAAAGATAGACTGATTACGACACACTCATTGGGGTGCGTCCCTTCCCTGGATCCTGCGTGAATGCGAGATGTTGTTTCGTGCACCGAGCTGCCATCTCATCGTATAAGGCTCATTAAAAAAAACAATACACTTTATTAGAGCTTTTTTATTTTATTTTCAGCATTCAAATTCAGAATCTTTAATTAAGAGGTGAAAAAATATTTTATTCAAATCCCCATTTATACCTCGAATTACATTGATTTATCCTAATTAAGTGATGTAAAAGCACATAATTAATTGTGATTTGAGGTAAAATGTATAGGTTATTTGAGGTTACACCTTTGCATGTGTTTTTTTTTCCCCCTTTATCTTTTAGGGCAATTGTTAGTTGTTATATATGAGTTTAAATATAAGAACAGATATATACTTTATTACTCTATTTTTTAAGTTATTATATTATATGTCAATTTCACTCGGTGTAGAAAAACTCATGCATTTTCAAGTAATTTTAGGTAATTTGAATATTAAAGTAAATCAAGCTGGCAAAATCATTGGATGCTTTGCATACTTTTCTCAATTAACCATAGTTAATTAACATTGTTTTACTTCATTAATTCACTTAATCATGTAAGTTGGTATAGTTTGGTCGCAGGTACGGTCGTACGGGTAAATTTTATCCCAAAATATTAACCCAAATGTTTAAATAGTAGTAGGCGATTATTTTCAATTTGTTCGAGCTTTTAATGGATAAAGTTATCCGATACCTCAGTTAGTGTGAAATAACATGTATCGTGTGGAATTAAACTAAGCGTTTGTAAGCTGATTTGAACACCGAGATTATTAAAAAAAATGATTATCAAAATTTCGTTACGAATAGTAGTACCATTATAGGATGCTTAATCTATGGTTCTAATTTGTAAGCACATTTTCTTTGTTCCAATACAGTTATTCTAATTGGCGCAAAATCAAAGTTGGATTTCTCACCAAACACATCGATTATATGTAATTAAAGTTTACGTATTTCATAATTTAATGATCAGCCAAAACTATTTCTACTAAAATACGTCAATAAGACTATTTTTACAGTAAAAAAGAGTACGAAAGGTTCAGAAAAGAATCAGAGAGTATTCGTCGACAAAAGAAGAGGTTAATATTAAACGAACATATTTTATTCTTGATTTCTTCCAAAACTAGGATTGATTAGGTTAATTATGCTGACCATGTCCAACTGTATATAACTTGCACGCATTTCTATGCTTCTCTTAAACTTTAAACAAAAAATCAGCAACTTGTTTTTCTTTTTCTGTTTCTTATTAGTGACTGAAAATGACAGTGAGCAGAATCTAAATGAAAAAACACAAACGAATAAAAGCCCCAATTTGTTTATTTGCCACTTTTTTCTTACTATTAGGAACCAGATTGTTTGACTAAAATTAGTGGCGAATACATTTATGAAAATAGATGGGGCGGGAGATAGAATCGTGCAGTAAATTAAAGCAATATTCAATGTCTCGTTTTATAAGATACCATTAAATGGAGTAATATTTTCTGAAAAATATTTATGTTAAAAATTGAATACTCAAATTATAAGTGGTAACGATTTATGTGGCTAAAAATGTTTCAAAATTTTCTTTAATATTTTTCATTTTTAAAAGTAGTGGTCGTAACACTTTATTTTAAAATTTTAAATTTTCTTTCAACAGAGGGAGCAATTTATGTCCAAAATCAGAGAAAAATTCAAGAGTATAATAACTATCATGCTTCATGCTTCATGCTTCATGCTTCATGCTTCATGCTTCGAGCTTTTGTCTTTTCAACGAGTGTTAATTAATTTTATTAATGCATTTGATGCCCTACGTGCTTAACATCAATTTTCTTTTCCGATATAAAAATTAGGCATCTATTATTCCACGTTTTTGTTAATATATTTATTTCCTTTTTCTTCTTTAATTGCTATTTTTCGACAAGTTACCATCACTATTTTAAAAGGCATTTCCGGGGCGAGCCCTGGGCGAGGCGCACCAAAAACGCCCTGGGGCGATGGTGTGGGGCGAAAGTCTCAAGAGGCGTACGCTCAGCAATTCGGGGCGTACGCCCGAGCGTTTGAGGCGAGTTTTTTTAGTGAGGCGTAAGCCCCAGAATTGTTTTCAAATTAAAACAAAATTTGTTGAATAAGTCCTTCATATAATACCCAAATTTTTAAAATTCAGCTTGGTAATTACTCAAAAGTTTTAAAAAGGAACTGGAATGTATTAAATTTAAAAGTCAAGAACTTTTTTTATTAATTGAAGCCCCAATTCATGATCTTTTCCAATTCTTTATCTTGTCTGCTAGTCTGCTAACATCTCCCAAAAGCAACGAATATTCAATTCTTTTTTTACAAATACAAAGAGAATTCCATTCTCCTTCATAGCAACAAGTTCAAAGTTCAAATTGAAGGTTAGTCATCTTTTTTATTCCTCCATGTAGAAAACTTTATTCTTTTCGACTCAAGTTACTTGAACTTCTAAGTAACATATAATAGATTGTTTTGACTAGTTTTTTTGTGGGGATGAAGCACATATATATATTCACATATTTATAATTTTCTTCATTTTTTATGCAATTTTACCTGTTTATAAATACTTACTATAATTATATTATTTTATAAAATATTAAAAATTAAATACCTATGAGGCTTATGCCCCATGCCTCGGGGCTCACTCCTCGCCGAGACATATGTATAACGCCTCGCCTTACACCCACGCCTTTTAAAACACTGGTTACCATTGTGTTCCCTCCAAAAGAAATGCGAGAAGGAAAAGGTGAATTTCTGTCTGTCTGAACAATAATTAAATATGGAAAAATTACGCGACACATTAAATATTTATACTATATTTATCATTTATAGCTATAGTTTCAGCAAATTTATTATTGCTATATTTTAATTTTATAGCAAATCCATGAAATAAGAGATTCATTCCTTGAAATATTTGAATTTTATCATTCATAGCTATATTTGAATTTTAAAGCGCCCGCTTAGTTAGCAAAGGTCTTGAGTTTGATTCTCAATAAGAACATTTTATTTTTTAGTATTTCTATGTTTCACGTTATCGTAGAGCGAACAAATATAGTCGATACATGTTGTATCCTTTGTATACACTCTTGTATACAGTCGATACAAGTTATATCTTTTGCCGTTGCGCGAACAAATACAGTTGACACAGGATGTATTCATTGCGCGTTTGAATACAATTGATATAAGTTAGTAACAATTGAATAGTAGCTATGAATAAGGGTGGCAAGTGGGCCGAACCAAACTCCATATACGTCCTACACCTGCTATTCTTGATAGCGATAATAGTTTATTACAATTTACTGAAAGTCAATTTTGCCATAATATTAGATCTGGTGAACAATTAGACCATGAATTAATGAATGCTCTTTATTCTAATCCAACTATTGATGAAAATGATGACGAGGAAATAGATTTTGATGAAACTCAACCGGATGATGATACACCAACTAGTCCTGATCCTGATGTTAACCCAACTAGTGATAACCCTGATAATCCAAATGATGCCCCATTTGATACTCCTGTTACGACCCCTACTTTTTCTAGACAACCTAGCAAACGGACGAAAACATCTCCCGTTTGGCCATTTTTTACTCAACTAATTCCAGAAAATAAGGCTAAGTGTAAAACTTATGGCACATAGTTAGTTTTTAAATATTTTGGATCGGGG